>JAQGBN010000072.1:0-12064 GCA_034698465.1 Tachypodoiulus niger | reverse complement strand
GAGAACCGGATGCTGTTAGCCTCGGCTATCAGCGCAGCCTTGACCTTCGCTGAAGTGAAGTCCGCGTCAAGCCATTCATTCAGGAGTTTGATTTTGAGATCAAAGGATGGAGGCAACCCCAAAAGCATTTGAAATGCTTTATCCTCGTCGCAAATCGTGCCACCCACCTCTTATATTTAGAGGGTCATCTTTTCGACCCTGGCGATGTAGGCCTTCATGGCCTCATTGACCTCCATCCGGAGATTCTGAAATTGGCAATGTAATTGCCATCGCCTTCCTCTGGTGGTCGGTTTGTAGGTCTTCTGGATGTGCTCCAGAACCTCCCGACATTGTAACCCAGAGAAACCTTGGAAGAGGGTTTTCCGTATCGTCTCGCTGACCGGGAAGAAGATGGTGGCGTAAGCCCTCCTGCAGCCCTGGTCGTACTTTTCTCGGTCCTCAGAAGTTGCGGAGGCTTTGGGCTCGACGCGAAACTTCGAGACGTACTTGTCCAGGCTGAGGTACATGAGGGCCACGTCCAATTCCTCTCTCCATGAGGCATAGTTTGGCCCAGTCAGCACCGCGATATGTGGGACTTTCCCTGTAGTCAGGGTGAAGTGTTCTTCCATCGTGAAGATGAACAGCCGATGACTCGCGGTAAGGAACAGTAAGTATTTCGCGTTTAGTTCTCCCTAAAATCCCTAATTTCCTAAAGCTCAGCCTTTACCTGTGCCACATTTAAGACCTTGAACGCTTAAAGTCAGTCACAATAAGAATAATGACGACACCTACCTTTGTCTTCTTTTGCAGAATGTTGTGGACCCCACCTAATTTTGCGATTAAGGGACTCCTCTGGTCTTAGGATGAAAGCAGCCAATGTTCTGTAAGTAGACTTAAATAGAAATCTATATTAATAACAAAACTTCAAGTGGCACACACTTCCTGGGAAACAAAAACACAAATCCATGGCAAACTCAATGAAACATTGACAACACAGAATGTTCAGCAGTTTCCTTGAGCGTTGGGTGTCCATTTTCATGCAGTACATCATACCTGGCACTTTGTAAAACGTCCAGTCAAACATTGGTAGTCAGTCTCCTGGCAAATTTCGATGTCCTGGACGAATCTGGCAGGCCGTTTGGAGAGAGCCAACTCGAGCGTTTAACAGAAAGGCCTAAGGGCCCGGGCGAATTTTCTTGCAAGTTTGGCTATCCCAAAAACATATTTCCAGTCCTTAAAAAACGCTTAGAATTTCGCAGGCTGATGATCCCACACTGGACACTGCGTCCTGCAAGTCCTCAGGCTTTCAGTTAACGTTTCGGGCCGTTGGTAAAGGGCCGAAAACGGCAGCTGAAGCAGCGATCGGTGGACAGGCCTTTTTCTCGCTAGTTGTCGGAGCACGTTTTCCCATCAAATTTCTTTCAAACCTGGATCCATCCACGTCAGATATTCACACCAAGGTCCCAAGACATATTATAGGGCCGTAAGTCCTCGTTTTGGGGCCAATCGAGCGGTAAAAAATGGCCGCCACATGCTGCCGAAAAATGGCCGAAAGTTCGAGTGATTTAGCAGATCCGGCAACCACGCTCTGCTACCAATGTTAGATGTGGGCTTGCCGGATCTGTGAGTTGTTAGGAAGAACAGCAAACGAAAAGAACATCTTTTTACCGTATTTCACTATGTTTAATCCACTGTCTTGAATCGGCATAACAGCTGTCTAAATTGCAACACACAAAACAATTCGTTCGAGGGCATGCTCACATATTCACAAAACGATACTATCCTTTTGGTAAATTTCCCCAGGCATTCCGAGCGAAAGTACATTAGTCCATGTTCAATAATGTGGAGTTGAACACAAACGAATTGCAATAAAACAGGCGTTTTTAAAACCATCCACACGTTCTCATTGCATCTGCCCAAGTGTCATGGCCGCCCAAAAACTACATCTACAGAGGCGCACATGTGTAGTATCTTAAAACAGCAAGTGTGCGCCACCCAGCGTCTGCTATTTTCTACAGACGTCCTAAGGTGCTACTCCTAATGCGTTTAACGTTAGTTTCAGTTTAGATTGATTCAGATCTACTTGAGCACATGAAAAAGTATTCCAATTAACGTTAATTTAAACGTTAATTAACGTTAACGTTAAACCAATTCAAGAAACTAATACCTAATAATGTGGTTGTCCTTTTTTTTAGAACAACCTCTCAGAGGAATGGATCCTCCATCCCAAGACCAGGGAACATCCGGATTCAGGTAAGTCTAAGTGTTATTTATTCAATTTAGGAACATTACCCCATCATGAGGACATGCTAACCATTTTAATACCAACACTCCAGCTCCTTGCTGTCCAGATCCGCTGTCCCCCGTGTTGCCCATTTCTTCAGCGAAGTGCACGGTCTGTGCCTCGGCGATCAGGGCTTCCTTGATTTTTGCGGGAGTGTAGTCGGCATCCATCCAAGCGTTAATTAACCTTATTTTGAGGGCAAAGCTTGTCGGTAAACCCCCTTATGAGCTGGATGCAGTAGAGGTCGTCCGACAACGCTGTCTTGATGCTCGAATTCGCATAGTGACGTCCTCTACGCAGGCGATGTAAGCCTTGACTGACTCCTGGTCCTCCATCTAGAGTGCGAAAAATTGGCAGAAAAGTTGCGATGTCCTTTCTTGCATCGTTGGTTCGTACGTCTCCTGGATGCTCTTTAGAAGCGTATGGCACTTCCACCAATCGGTTTCCCATCAGAAAAGTGTCTGGCGAATGTTGGGCTCCATCGATAAGTAGATGATGCTGATTGCTCTCTCGCACTTCTCGCGTAACTTTTCGATTTCGGCCCTCTGGTCATGGCTCGGTGTTTCATACTCGATCCGGACATACATTAAAAGGCCCTGGTGCATTAGGGTCATGTCCAGATCCTTACGCCATCGTGCGTAGATATCCTCCGAGAAGAAGGTAATGGCCACCTGGTCGCCAGAAGACGACGACACCGTAAAATTGTCTGGATCCATCGTGTTTTGATGTCTAAATCCCCTGAAAGCCTACCCGGACACTTACGGGGTCTCCCTAAATACAGTGAAAAATGATTAGCAACCACGCAGCGCCCTGCACTTAATGCAACCGTGTGCCGCGTGCTAACAGCGCCCGAGAAATAACACACTCGTGCGCTCCTCTGCCGTCTGGGCAGGCGTTGTTTCCTGCTGGTTTCCTGATACTCTTCAAAGCGAAATTTTTCCAGCTGGTCCGTTGAAAAATCTATAAAGCTTAGGTTTTGCGGCTTGCCTGTTACAGATCTTCAAAGCAGGATTTACCCGGCTTGCATGTTAAAAAATCGTTAAAGCGGATTTTCCCGGCTAACTTGTTGAAAAAATTTTAAAGCGGGGGTTTTCCGGCTAGCCCGTTGAAAATTTTGAAGTGGGTTTTTTTCCTTGGACTTACTAGATTGGTCGGGTATGTGGCTGGTGGATGCAAGCAAATCACCGTACTCACTGTTCTCTCCAGTGCGGCAGATTCTGTGGTCCTTAGATTGCAACCACGCTCTGCTATTACTTGTTAGGTTTCATTGAACAGAGGTTAGCGTGGTAACTTTTTGAAATATTCAATTTTTTTAGCTATAACCACAGCACTGGTACAACAATCGCTTCAGGTTACAATTTAACTATAAAATGTGGCCACACGGCCCAACAACAAAACAGGGAGCACACCAACCATCCAGGTCGACACCTAGCTAAAGAATAACAAAAAAATTGCTGCCGCTAAAAGAATTCAGTTGGCCCATGCGCCACGTGGTTTCGCAAGGGGCGGGGCGCGCAAAGGGCAAACATCAACACGTGGTGTCCTTCACGTGAAGCAACGTCGTGTTCTGGGCAAGGGTGAGGTGCAGCGGACATCGCACCGCCCATCATCAATTTTTTAAGATTTACATAATTTCGGAATGCGGCTTAGTTGCTCTTTTCCTCAAATACCCTGCCAAATGTTAACAAGAGGCATAAGGCATAAAGCATAAGGCAAAAGGCAAGAGGCAATAGGCAAGAATAACCAGGAAAAAGAAAATACGAAAATTCAAAGACAAAACATAGAAGACGGAAAGACGAAAGACAAGAGAAAGTCGAAAGATAAAAGTGGTAAGATGCAAGACACAAGACAAAAGACGAAATAGACAAGAGGCATGTGGCAGGAGGCATATAGCAAAAGGCAAGAGGCAAGAAAAAAGATTTAAGAAGCAAAAAGAAAGAGGCAAGAGGCAAGGAGCAAGAGGCAAGAAACAAGAGGCAAGAGGCCAGATGCAAAAGGCAAGAAGAAAGACGAAAAGTCAAAGACGAAAGAGGTAAGACGCAAGATGAAAGACTAATTAGGCAAAGGAAATAGCAATAGCAAAAAGCAAGAGGCAAGAGGAAAAAAGCAAGAGGTAAGACGCAGGGGGAATTAAAGACAAAGGTAAAAGAGGAAATAGGCAACAGGCTTGAGGCAAGAGGAAGGAGGCAAAAAGCAACAAGCAAGAGGCAAGTGATCAGAGGCAAGAGGCAAGAGAAAAGAAAAAAGACAAAGAATTTAAGACGAAAGACAAAAGATGCAAGATGCAAGACGCAAGAGGCAAGAGGCAAGAGGCTGATAGCAAGAGGCAAAAGGCAAGGGTAAAGAGGTAAGAAGACAAATTGAACACGAAAGACAGAAAAGGAAAAAGGCGATAGGCAAGAGGCAAGAGGCAAGAAACAAAAGGCATTAGGCAAGAGGCAAGATTCAACAAGACAAAAAACAAAAGAAAGTTAAATGACGCAAGACGAAAGACGAAAGAAAGTCGAAAGACGCAAGACAAAAGACGAAAGACGCACGACGAACGACGAAAGAGTGTCGAAGGACGAAAGACTAAAGAAAGTCAAAAGACGATAGACCAACAAAAGTCGAAAGACAAAAGACGAAAAAAAGTCAAAAGACTATAGACTTAAGACTAAATACAAAATATGAAATAAATTTGAGAGATGAAAGACGAAAGATAGTCATAAGACATAAAACAAAAAAAGTCGAAAAACAAAAGACAAAAGACTAATGACGAAAAAAAGTCTAAGGATGCAAGATGCAATGTGCAAGACGAAAGACGAAAGACGAAAGAGGCAAAAGGCAAGAGGCAAGAAGCAAGAGGCAAATTACAATTAGCAAGAAGCAAAAAGCAAGAGGCATGAGGCAAGAGGCAAGAGGTTTATAGCAAGAGACATAAGGCAAGAGTGAAAAGTTAAAAAATTGAATAGGCATAGGCATAACAAAAATTAAAGACGAAAGACAAAAGAAAGTCGTAAGACGAAAGACGCAAGACAACAAACGATAGACGAAAGAGAAAATTGCATAAGGCAAAAAACAAGAGGCAAAAGGAAAGAGGCAAGAAAAAAGAGGTAGATGAAAGTAGAAAGACGAAAAATTAAAGATGAAAGACAAAAGACGCAAGATGCAAGAAGCAAAATCCAAGACAAAAGACGATAGACGCATGAGGTAAGAGGCAAGATACAAAATGCAAAAAGCAAGAGGCAGGAGGCATAAGGCAAGAGGTAAGATGCAAGAGGCAAGAGGCAATAGACAACAAGATAGAGGCAAGGAAAAAGAGAAAAGACGAAAATTTAAAGACGTACGACGAAAGACAAAAGAAAGTCGAAAGTCGAAAGACAAAAGACGAATTACAAAAGACGAAAGATGAAAGACAAAAGAAAAGAAAGTCGCAAGACGCATGACGCAAGACGCAAGGCACAAGACATAAGACGAAAGAGGCAAGAGGCAAGAGGCATGAGGCAAGAGGCAAATGGCGAAAGGCTTCAAGCAAGAATAATAAGCAAAAGACATAAGGCAACGAGCAAAAGGCATAAGGCAAGAGGTTAAAGGCAAGAGGAAAGAGAAAAGACGAAAAATTAAAGACGCAAGACACAAGACTAATGTCGAAAGAGAAAATAGGCAAAAGGCAAGAGGCAATAACCAAAAAACAAAAGGCGAGAGGCAAGAGGCCAGAGGCAAGAGGCAAGAGGAAATAGAAAATACGAAAAATTAAAGACGAAACACGAAATAAAGTCACACGACAAAAGACGCAAGATGCAAGATACAAGACAAAAGATGATAGACTAAAGAGAAAAGAAGCAATAGGCAAAAGGCAAAGGGCAAGAGCCAAAAGGCAAGAGGCTAAAGGTAAGAGGAAAGATGACAAATTAAATACGAAAGACAAATAGGTAAATTAGCAAGAGATAAGAGGCAAGAGGCAAAAGGCAAGAGGAGAGATGATAGACAAAAAATTAAAGATAAAAGACGAAAGACGCAAGATGCAAGACGAAAGACGATAGCCGAAAGAGGAAAGAGGCAAAATGCAAGAAGCTAGAGGCAAGAGGCAAGAGGCAAGAAGCAAGATTTAAGAAGCAAGAGAAAAGAGGCAATAGGCAAGAAAAAGAAGGCCAGAAACAAAAAACTAGAAGCCAGAAACCAGAGGCCATAGGCAAGAGGCAAGAGGCATAAGGGAAAAAACAAGAGAATAAAAAACCAAAAATTCAAGACAAAAGACGAAATACGCAAGACAAAAGATTAAAGTCGAAAGAGAAAATAGGCAACATGCATGTGGCAAGAGTAAAGAGGCAAAAAGCAATGATAAAGTAGCACAAACCAATAGGCAAGAAGCAATAAGCAAAAGGCAAGAGGCCATATGCCAATGGCCAGAGGCAAGAGGCAAAAACAAGTGGCAAGAGGCACGAGGCAAAAGGTAAGAGGTAAGACGCAAGGAGAAAGAAAAAAAATGAAAAAATTAAAGACGAAAGCGTAAAAGGAAATAGGCAGCAGGCATGAGGCAAGAGGCAAAAGGCAACAGGCAAGAGGCAAGAGTCCAAAAGCAAGAGGCAAAAGAAAAGAGAAAAGACAAAAATTTTAGACGAAAGAAAAAATACGCAAGATGCAAGGCGCAAGATGCAAGACGAAAGACGATAGACGAAAGAGTAAAGAGGCAAGAGGCATAAGGCAAGAGGCAAGAGACAATCGGAAAGAGGAAAGATAACAAATTAAAGACGAAAAAGGAAAGAGGCAAGAGGCAAGAGGCATGAGAAAAGAGGCAAGTGAAAGAGAATAGACAAAAAATTAAAGTAGAAACACAAAAGATGAAAGACAAAAGGAATTGTAGAGATAAAAGACGCAAAACGCACGACACAAGACAAAAGAAAGTCAAAAGACGCAAGATGCAAGACACAAGGCGCAAGACGAAAGATGAAATATAAAAGACAAAAGAGGCAAGAAGCAATAGGCATGAGACGAGACGAAAGAGGCAAGAGGAAAGAGGCGATATGAGAAAGGCAAGAAGCAAGAGGCAAGAGGCAAGGGAAAGACGAAACATGAAAGACAAAAGAAAGTTGAAAGATGGAAGATGCAAGACGAAAGAAAGTTGAAAGATGAAAGATGCAAGACGAAAGAAAGTTGAAAGATGCAAGACGCAAGACGCAAGACGAAAAAAAGTTGAAAGACGCAAGACGCAAGGCGCAAGTCGAAAGACAAAAGACAAAAAGGCACAAGGCTAGAGGCAAGGATTAAGAGGCAAGAGGCAAGAGGCCTGGGGCATAAGGCAAATAAGAAGAGGTAAGATGCGAGAGGCAAAAGGCAAGAGGCAAGAGGCAAGGTACAAGAGGCAAGAAGCCAGAGGCAATACAGAAAAATTAGAGGCAAGAAGCAAAAAGCAACAGGCCAGAGGCTAGAGGCCAGAGGCAAGAAAAAAGACAAGAAAAAAGAGGCAAGATGCAAAAGGGAACAGGCAAGCGGCAACAGGCATAAGGCAAGAAGCAAGAAGCCAAAGGCAAAAAGCAAGGGGCCAGAGGCTAGACGCAAAAAGTCAAAGGCAAGAGGCAAGAGACACAAGGAAAGAGTAAAGACAAAAATTAAAGGCAAAAAGCAAAAAGCGAAAGGCAAAAAGCAAGAGGCAAAAGGCATTAGTAAGAGGCAAGAGGCAAGAAGCAACCAGCAAGAGGCAAATGAAAAGATACAAAACACAAAAAATTAAAGTCAAATCACGAAAGCCGAAAGACAAAAAACAAAAGAAAGATAAATGACGAAAGACGCAAGACGAAAAAAAGTCGAAAGATGCAAGACGCAAGACGCAAGGCGCAAGACAAAAGCTGAATGACGAAAGAGGCAAGAGGCATGAGGAAAGAGGCAAGAGGCAAGCGGCAAGAGGCAACAGGCAAGGGGAAAGATAAAAGACAAAAAATTAAAGACGAAAGTAAGTCGAAAGACGAAAGACGAAAGACGCAAGACGCAAGACGCAAGATGAAAGACACAAGACAAAAGACGAAAGACATAAGACGAAAGACGCACGACGAACGACGAAATAAAGTCAAAAGACGCAAAACGCAAGATGCAAGGCGCGAGACAAAAGGAGAAAGACGAAAGACGAAACAAGCAAGAGGCAAGAAGCATGCGAAAAAAAGCAAGAAGCTAGAGGCAAGGATCAAGAAGCATGAGGCAAGAGGCAAGAGGCAAGCGAAAAGAGAATAGACGAAAAATTAAAGACGAAACATGCAAGACGCAATTCTAAAGTCGAAAGAGGAAATAGGCAAGAGGCAAGAGGCAAGAGACAAGAGTAAAAATGCATTAAACAAAAGGCCTGAGACCAGAGGCAAGAGGCAAAAGGCGAAGGGAAATAGGACACACGAAAAAATAAAGACGAAAGAAATTTGAAAGACGAAAGACGCAAGACACAAGACGAAAGAGGTAAGAGGCAAGAGGCAAGATACAATAGGGAAGAGGTAAGAGGCAAATGGAAAGAGTAAACATAAAAAATTAAAGACGAAGACGAATGAGAAAATTAGCATAAAACATGGCAAAAGGCAAGAGGCAACAGGCAAAAGGAAAAAGGAAAGACGAAAAATTAAAGATGAAAGACGAAAGACAAAAGATGCAAGACGCAAGACGCAATACAAAAGACTATAGACCAAAGATCAAAGAGGCTAAATGCGAGAGGCTAAAGGCAAGAGGCAAGAGGCAATAGGCAAGAGGCAAGAGGCAAGGGGAAAGAGGACAAATGACAAATTTAAGACGGAAGAAGAAAGATGCAAAAGGCACAAGAGGCAATAGGCAAAAGACTAAGGGAAAGAGATAATACAAAAAATTAAAGACGAAACACTAAAGCCGAAAGACGAAAAATAAAAGAAAGTCAAAAGACAAAAGACGCAATACGAAAAACAAAAAAAAACTAAAGACGCAAGATGCAAGGTGCAAGACAAAAGATGAAAGTCGAAAGAGGCAACAGGCAAAAGGCATAAGGCAAATGGCAGAAGGCAAGAGGCAAGAAGCAAGAGGCAAATTGCAATTGGCAAGAGGTTTAAGGCAAAAGGCATTAGGCATGAGGGAAAAGGAAAGAAAAATGACGAAAAATTCAAGGCGAAGGACAAAAGACGCAAAACGCAAGTTTAAAGTCAAAAGAGTAAATAGGCATATGGTAAAATGCAAGAGAAAGAAGGCAAAAAACAAAAGGCTAGAGTCCAGAAGCCAGAGGCAAGAGGCAAAAGTAAAGACGAAAGACGAAAATTTAAAAACGAAAGACAAAAGAAAGTTGTAAGACGACAGACGATAGACGAAAGACAAAAAGGCAACAGGCAAAATGCAAGAGGCAAAAAGCAAGTGGCAAGAGGCAAAAAGCAAGTGGGAAGAGGCAAAAAGCAAGAGGCATGAGGCAAGAGGTTTACGGCGAGGGGCATAAGGCAACAGGCAAGAGGAAACAAATAAGATGAAAAATTTAAGTAGAAAGACGCAAGACTAAAGTCGAAAGAGTATATAGTCAAGAAGCAAAAGGAAAGAGAAAGAAGGCAAAAAACAAAAGGCCAGAGGCCAGAGGCAAGATGCAAGTGGCAAGAGGAAAGAGGCATGAGGCAAGAGGCAAGAGGTAAAAGGCAAGTGGCAGGAGGCAAGAAACAAGAGGGAAAAAAACAAAAAATTAAAGACGAAAGACAAAATACACAAGACAAAAGATCAAAGTTGAAAGAGAAAATAGGCAAGAGGCATGTGGCAAGAGGAAAGAGGCAAAAAGCAATACGCAAGTAGCACAAAACAATAGGCAAGAAGCCATATGCAAAAGGCAAGAGGCAAGAGGCCATATGCTAATAGCCAGAGGCAAAAGGCAAGAGGCAAAAACAAGTGGCAAGAGGCAAGAGGCAAGAGGCAAAAGGTAAGAGGTAAAACGCAAAGGAAAAGAGAAAAGAGGAAAAATTAAAGACGAAAGCGTAAGAGGAAATAGGCAGAAGGCATGAGGCAAGAGGCAAAAGGCAACAGGCAAGAGGCAAGAGTCCATGAGCAAGAGGCAAGAGAAAAGAGAAAAGACAAAAAACTTAAGACTAAAGACGAAATATGCCAGATGCAAGACGCAAGACGCAAGACGCAAGACGATAGACAAAATAGTTAAGAGGCAAGAGGCATAAGGCAGGAGGCAAGAGGCCAAGGGAAAGATGAAAGATGACAAATTAAAGACGGAAGACGAAAAAGGAAAGAGACAAGAGGCAAAAGGCGAGAGGCATGAGGAAACAAGGAAAAGGCAAGGGGAAGAGGATAGACAAAATATTAAAGTAGAAACACGAAAGACAAAAGACAAAAGAAAGTGTAGAGATAACAGACGCAAGACGCAAGACAAAAGACAAAAGTAAGTCAAAAAACGCAAGATGCAAGACACAAGGCGCAAGACGAAAGATGAAATATGAAAGACAAAAGAGGCAAGAAGAAATAGGCCTAAGATGAGAGGCAAGAGGCAAGGGGAAAAAGGTAAAATTAAAAATTCAAGATGAAAGACGAAAGAGGCAAGAGGAAAGAGGCAAGAGGCATAAGGCATAAAGGAAGAGGTAAGAGGCGAGATGAAAAAGGCAAGAAGCAAGAGGCAAGAGGCAAAGGGAAAGAAGAAAGACGAAATACGAAAGAAAGTTGAAAGATGAAAGATGAAAGACGAAAGACTAAAGACGAAAGGAAGTCGAAAGACGCAAGACGCAAGGCGCAAGTCGAAAGACAAAAGAAAAAAAGGCACATTGCAAGAGGCAAGCAGCAAGAGGCAAGAAGCAAGAATAAAAAGGCAAGAGGCAAGAGGTTAAAGGCAAGCTGCAAGAATTAAGAGGCAAGAGGCATAAGGCATGAGGTAAATAGGAAGAGGCCAGATGCAAGGAGCAAAAGGCAAGAAGCAAAAGGCAAGATGCGAGTGGCAAGAGGCAAAGTAACAAAAGGCAAGCAGCAAGAGGCATAAGGCAAGAAGCAATAGGCAAAAGGAAAGGAGCCAGAGGCAAGATGCAAAAAGCAAGAGGCATAAGGCATTAGGCAAGAGGCAAGAGGCAAAAAGCAACAAGCAAGAGGCAAGGGTAAAGATAAAAAACCCAAAATAATTAAAGTCAAAACATGAAAGCCGAAAGAGGAAAAACAAAAAACAGTCAAATGACGATAGACGGAAGACGAAAGAAATTCGAAAGATGCAAGAGGCTTGAGGAAAGAGGCAAGAGGCAAGCGGCAAGAGGCAAGAGGCAAGATAAAGATAAAAGACGAAAAATTAAAGACGAAAGACGAAAGTAAGTCGAAAGACAAAATATGCATAATGCAAGATGCAAGACGCAATTCAAAAGACAAAAGACGAAAGACGCACGACGAATAAGGAACGACGAACGACGAAAGATGAAATACAAAAGAAAGTTAAAATACGAAAGACGCACGACGAATGAGGAACGACGAACGGCGAAAGATGAAATAGAAAAGAAAGTTAAAATACGAAAGACAAATGACAAAGGACGAAAGACTAAAGACGTAAGACGAAAGACTAAAGACTAAATACGAAATAGGAAAGAATGCCGAAAGACAATAGAAAGTCGAAAGACGCAAGATCAAAAAAAGACGAAAGACCAAATAAAGTCGAAAGACAAAAGAAAGTCAAAACACAAAATACGAAAAAAAGTCGTAAGGCGAAAGACGAAAGAAACTCGAAAGACGAAATACGTAAGAAAGTCTAAAAACAAAAGACAAATGAAAGTCAAAAGACGATAGACTTAAGACTAAATACGAATTTACGACATAAATTAGAAAGACGAAAGACGAAAGAAAGTCATAAGACATAAAACAACAGAAAGTTAA
>JAQGBN010000071.1:0-12125 GCA_034698465.1 Tachypodoiulus niger | reverse complement strand
AATGTTTTTTTATTAAAAAGAAATTTAATTTATATAAATTGCTTTGTTTGTAGATCGGGAAACGATTAACTTCGCATCATTAGCAACAACTGTCATTTCCTTTAATGCAGAAGTCAGAATAAAGCGATTTAAATGACCACATTTTAAATTAGCCGCAAGCTGGATGACCACATCTAGGATTGACCAAAATATTTTTGTATGGGGGTTGATGGGGGATTTGTATCAGCAGTATCTGCCAGTAAAGACGTTTTTAAACAACAGCAAAAAATGATAATGTTAGTAACTAATAAAAACGCCATTAGCGAAAAATTTTAAAAACTACATTATCAATAATGGATTTTTGGCGAGCAATTCCGTGTATTATATTTGTTCATGTAGTAATAATATTATTGAGGGAACGCCAAAGAACTGAATCGCCCATCATGGATTTTAGCTTGCATTTCTTTATGCATATACAGTGGCATAACTCGGAGATTGCTCTGGGGGATCTGGGTCATAGCCAAGTGGTGAGGTGAAGAAGAACCAGGGCCATGCAGAGCTAGAATGAGGTTCAGGGCAAATTGTTTTTAGGGGCCTCCTCATATAACATGTTGTAAGTGACTTTTGATAAAGGTAATTTTAAACTAATTATATTAAACAAGGAAATGCGGTAGACGAAATTTTAAAAAAAGTAGATCTCTATATCATAGATTCTACTTACATTTCTTTATAAAATTTGTTTTAAAATAACTTTAATCAAGGAAACGCTATAGGCGAAATCTTTAAAAATTATATCTTATTATAATAAATTTAGCTTACTTTTCTAGGTAAAATTAGTTTTAAAATAATAATAATTAAAGGAACGTTAAAGGCGAAATATTATTATAACCAACATCACAAATCATAAATTTTAGAAGAAAATGCTAAAACAAAATTTAGAAATATTGATAGTTGAGAAAACGCCCAAGGCAAAAATTTAAGAAAAACTCGACTGAAAACAAATATCAGCATTGCAAGCTAGATTATATTAATCTTAGTTTTCGTAGAAGTTGCCACCTCTCCCGACCCCTGATGTACAGTTTTCGTAATTTTAAGTATGATCTAAACATTAACGAAAAAATTATGAGAATGGGTCAGGCTCAGAAACTTGAAATGGTGCAGCAAAGAGCTGCAAAATTTGTTACAAGTAAATATCAGCGAAACGAAAGCATTACCCAACTGACTTAGAGTCTTCAATAAGACACACTGCGATCAAGACGGAAATCTTTAAGCATAGGATTTTTTGAGAAATTTAATATATTGGGAAATACTTATTTGGTAAAGGAAATCTTTAAACGAAACCAGCGAGGTTGTAGAAAAAAATTGTCCCACTAATCCACTTGTGTAACTGCATGCCCGTTCCGACCCATATTATTATTTCTTTTTTCTGCCTGCCATAAGATGTTGGAATTTTCTTCCAAAGGGTAGCCTTAAGCTATTAGAAATTCAATTCGGCGATGTTGATGGTGCCCACCCAGATGCGGTGCTACTCGCCGAATAAATTATGTTGATGGATTACACCCCATACCACATGGTGTTCATTCACTGATTGTAGGGTACTGAGTTTAATTGAATTGAATTGAAGATAACGTTATTTTTTGTCCTCTTTAGGACCATTCAAAATTTGTCAGAAAATAACTAAGAAGATAAGTCTAGCCTTTTTCTGCAATTTTAGGTACAATCCTAACATAAACGAAAGAATGATGAGAAAATGACGTAATTTTTGTGACTATCTTCAATGTGTCGAAAAAATGACGTTAATTTTCTGCAATTTTTTGGACGATCCTAACAATAGCGAAAAAATAATAATAAAATTACGTCCTTTTTTGTATTTTTTGGGACGATCCAAACATAAACAAAAAATAATTAGAAAATGACGTCATTTTTAAAAATTTGTTGGGGACCATTTCCATTTTGGAAGGAAAAATGACTAACTTGTTAGCAAATTCAAAACCAGCAGTTTGAAAATGTGATCCAAAAGCACAACCAAAACAATTTTAACTGTATCACTTACAAAATGCGGCTAGATCAAAACAGCAAACACTAATTAAACATGAACATAAATCCCATTTAAGTAAGCTTAAAGTTAGAATTGTATTTAAATTACCTGTCTAAACCCATCGTCATATAATTATCTAGGGCCTAATCATATGCCTAGTCTGGATTTGGCAATTAGGTTATTTAATGCAAAGTGGCTTAGACCTCCACATTCGATCATCTTCTGTTTATTTTTTTGTGTGTGGACATATCTACATCTATTGGACGAAGCTGTGCAAACTTTAAGCTCCATATGCGGTACGGTTAGTTTGCTAGGGCCATTTTAATGGAGGTCACTTGTTATGTGCAAACCCGACAATAACACCTCTGCCATGTTTTGCATGCTATAAGTTTGCAATCAATACCAAATTTATAAATATAGCTAAAATGCTAATAATAAACAAGAATCTATTGTTTATAAGTAGCAAGGATTAATTAGCAATATGTACCAGAACAAAAAATTTCAAGTACTTTTTTGAAGTTGATGTAATCAGCTTTACATAATTTAAGAGATGTGTTTGTGTTTTAATACAAAGCATTACATGAGAGTATAAAATATTCCTTAAATAATAAACTTTAACATATTTTGCAAATGACATTAACAATTAGTTTTGTTTAAATGTACAGGTCAAATTAAATTCAAGTTTATTTTCCTGCTTCAAGGATGTACATTAGAAGCATGCATAATATTCTGTGAAATTCTAAATATTATTGCATTATGCACCGGAAATGGTGCAGGCTGTTGTTCTGTTGCTGGAAAATTTAATTTGATAACATGCACGTTTCTTATAGGTGGCAGTTAACAAGACATAAGTAAGTCACACTGTCGTTTGTGTCAAATACTAAAGACAACTTGAATACTTAAAGAAGCTAATTTTTTAACCTAGTACCAGCAAGATAAGGTAAATACTTTTCAATTTCATTTAAAAAAAATATTTCTACCTTGCTAAGGCTAAATGCGTGTAAATACAATCAATCAAATGCAAGTTAAAAAATTAGCAAATCACAGAATTCCTAAACTGCGACCTAAATCCCAAATTCTTATCGATGTTATTTACTTATTATTAGTTCTTTGTTAGAAATTTCCTTTAATTGATTTTATTTTATTTTAAAACAAATTGTATACTAGGGACAGTTTCGTAAATATGGGGTGATATGGGAATTGTATCTCCCCACAGAAGCTGAAACGTTAGCCTTAAAAACGGGACTTATGCAGGCAAATGTTACTGAAAAATCATTATTTGTGATCCAGTTTTTATAAAAATTTCGCCCACGGCGTTCTATTAATTTAAATTATTGTTATTATCATTTTGTTTAATTATATTATATTACATTTTGTATTATAATATTATATTGTTATTATTGTAAAACAAATTTAATAAAGAAAAGTAAACCAAATCTATGATATGGAGATCTACATTTAAAAAATTTCGATTTCAGCGTTACTTTAATTAATATAGTTATTTCAAAACAAATTTTATCAAATGAAAACCAGATCTATGGTATGACGATCAACTTTAAAAGATATTAGCATACGGCGTATTATGTAATAGTATGCATTGCTCATTTTCTTATAATTTCTATGTAATGATTTCAATTTCAAAATTTTGTTGTATCTTCCAGTAAGTATGCGCTATTGTTAAAGTTAAAGGTCAAGTTACTTAAACCATGTTATATGAGAAAGACCCTATATAAACTCCTGCATCGGGCCTTGGGCTAACTCTGCCCGGCCCGGATTTCCCATAACCACAAACCTGACTAAAAAATTAGGATAATTAAGGATTTTATTTCGAAAAGCTGGATTGCAAATGATGTATTTTACTCCATGTTTCTTGTTAAAAAAAATCTTTTCAAAAATATATAGTTAAGAGAACTTTGCATTTAAAATGCTTTTAAAAATGTTCTTTTGTTATTATGCTAAAAATATTAATCACCAAAAACTAAAATATAATAATGCTAAGTAATGTCAATTTTTATTAATTAGCCACCCGAATGTTTTTCAAACAGTCTAACTAAATAATTATTAAGAATGCATTAAATGAGAAATAATAAAAACGAAAAGAAAAATCGTTTGAAATTGCTTTAGCAAAAACCGTTCATTTTTAATATTAATAATCAGTTGAATTTTAATAGCGTTTTTTGTTTTAAAAAAGTAAAATAAAATGTGCTTTTTTTGTAGAATAATTCCAAGTAATTTAGCCGGAACAAAGAATTGCGAGTACATTTTTTTATATAGATGTAATCAGGGTTACGTAATTTAATAAAGGTGTATGCGTTTTGATACAAAGGATTACATTGGGGTATAAAATATTCCTTACCTAATTATGTTAAACATATTTTGGGAATAATATTAACAATTAGTTTTGTTCAAGTCTTCAGATCAAATAAAAGTCAAGTTTAACATCCTGCTTCAAAGGATATCGGACATTAAAAGCATGCGTAATATTCTATTTAATTCTAAATCATATTGTGTTATTCACCGGAAATGGTGCAGGGGTGTTGTTTAGTACGATTGGTAGAAGCAATTCCAGACATGATAATATATATGTATAAAGTATCTTTTCCACTGTTGTTTTAGCCAAACTCAAATGACAACTTGAATACTTCTAGAAGCTAATTTCTGGACCCGGTACCAGCAAGTTAAGGTAAATACTTTTCAATTTTATAATAAAAAATTATTTTTACCTTGCTAAGGCTAAATGCGCGTAAATACAATCAATCGAATGCAAGTTAAAAAAGTAGCAAATTACAGAATTCCAAAACTGCGCCCTAAATGCCAAATTCTAATTGATGTAATTTACTTCCTATTAGTTCTTTGTTAT
Source organism: Tachypodoiulus niger (assembly GCA_034698465.1). Taxonomy (NCBI): domain Eukaryota; kingdom Metazoa; phylum Arthropoda; class Diplopoda; order Julida; family Julidae; genus Tachypodoiulus; species Tachypodoiulus niger. Next base: position 7,248 of record JAQGBN010000071.1, on the reverse strand, counting down.
TGTAAATCAAAGTGTGTACCATGGACAGGGGCGTAACTATGGGGTAATATGGGGTTTAAATATTCTCACAGAAGCTGAAACGTTAGCCTTTACAACGGGACTTATACAGGCAAATGTTACTAAAAATCATTATTTGTGATAGTAAAGTCATGTCTTAGTTTTTTTTTATCCTAAGAAAATGGGTATATGATTTAAAACAGATGCCATTTATATTTCATTATGACATCATGCAATGTAAAAATGTGACGTTATTTATCAAAGGAATATGAAGACAATTCCTCTTAAGCATTATAATTTTGGTACAAAACCTCTTATAACGGTTTATTGTAATCATTTAATTTTCAAGTTAAAAAGACCATTTATCGTGCCTGCAATGGCTAAAAAGTAAAACAAAGGGCTAACAGCGTTTTGTCTCCTAACTGGCATCGATCTTTTTATCTCTACAGCGATGGTGCAAACCTTTGCAATTCGACAAGAAAGAGACGCCGACTCTAATAAATGCACCATGGAGAATAACGACCAACAGAGAAACAGATCCAATCTTACCTAGCGATTTCACAGAAGGCTATGTGTATCATAATGAAGGCTGCATTCTACCGGTCACACTACCCGAATGAAGTGACCCTCGCAGTAAATTGCCTAGACACGACGGATGAATGAGGCAATCCTTCTGCACCCAAGTGCTTATGTCTTAATTTAGCGATTGTTCTATTAACAGCTTCAGTGTGCATTCTAATTTGTCAAATATTAGTTGCTTGTACAATATATACGCATGTATTCAAAATAAACATAAGTGGTTTCAACTATTTGTCTGAATCAGACACGTTGACCGACTTTGACAGACGGCAAATTGTATCGTCCGTTATATGTGTCAGCTGTCTTTAAAGTTTTATTATTTAAGAAACATAATCAGTGTATTATTATCTGTTATTATTACATTTATGTATCTCAGGTAATTTAATGAATTTAATGTAAAATGTAGACGATTTATCGAAATTGCATGATTTCCTTAGTTATTAATATGTGTTTGCCAAGATTATCCCACTAATATATTTCATGTACACTGTACAAAATATATGTTTTGGTACAGTTTAACTTTGCATATTAATTTAAAAAAATACATGTTTCATTTAAAAGTGTTTTTAAAACAATGCATTTTAAATTTTATTGCGCGTTTTTTAATTTATTTACTTAAATTTTTTATGCAACAAAACCATTTTCATGGAGCTTCCATATTTTTTTCATTAGCGTTTTATTATGTTATTTTTATCATTAAACTGTATTGTTTAAATATGCTGATTTGAATTTATTGCGCATTTTTTAACGCTACATTTTTTGTAAAAAAAACATTTTCAAGGTGTTTAAATATTTTGTTTGATAAGCATTTTTGATGTATTATTATTATTTGACTGTATTTTTAAAACTATGTTGTTTTGAATTTGTTGCACGTTTTTAAAGAGTGCAGTTTTTTTCACAAAACCATTTTGAAGAAGTTGACATCTTTTATTAAATAACCTTTTTATCGTATATTTTTATTATTTATCTGTATATTTTAAAATATTGTTTGGAAATTAATTGAACGTTTTTAAAAACTGCATTTTTTGTAACAAACCCATTTTAACAGAGTTGTCATATTTTGTTACATCAGCTGTTTTTCTAATTATTGAAACGTTTATTTTCAAAATCATACAGTTTTAAATTTTTATAATTTCGGAAATTATCGTTTCAGGTAATCATAAGACGTTCTTTGGACTAGTATAATAATTGCTATTCAAATTATTATCGAAAACTAAACAGCTTCAACCACCGATCTACCTTTATTTTACAGAAAAGTAGACCTTTAACAATTTTTAAAACGGTCGAAGATTTACAATAACTTCTAGTGGATTTCTACCGAATTTTGTTTACGCTCACCTTTAAAAAACGACGGCATTGTTAGATACAAAAGCATTTCCTTTGACCCGAATTATTGGTGAAGAGAGTTATTTTTAGAGCTATTATTCGCAACACACGACCTTAACATTCACAGTTCATTTTTACTTATAAAATGACGACATGGAATTAAAAGAGGAATTCAGTAGCGGTGATATAAACGACACTTTGGCTAAAAACTTACTAGAATTTGTAGAAACTAAACCAAATAGACGTGTCAAAAAACCGCGATAAAGTCAACAAAAAAAATTTAATTAAATTTGAAAACGGATTGCGGTGAATAAGCAGCCAAGTATCGATTCTGAATAGAAAGAAGGGTTAATAAAAGGCAGAAAAAAAAGAAAAAAAAATTTAAAGAAAAAAAAATCGCTGATACTGAAGGTAGAGATAAAGCTGGTGTTACCTATTCTCTCCTGATCCCTAACCCGAATTGACTTTGGGTGAAAAAGAAGGTCGTCTATCAATAACTTGTTGGAGAAAAGATGAAGCAACCAGAGCGAGTATTGGATATCAACATTTATCAAATGTTTGAAATCAATGGGATATACACGTTAAATCCCAGCTGGGATTCGCATTTTTCGCATCTTTCGCACTTTTTCGAATTTTTCTGACACTCAATAACAACCATTTCACGAATTTGATTTTTAATTAACTCACTAGTAAGATGGCTAAAATCACTTATAAATTATTAATCAAATTAGTTGTTGTAAGAACTTATTTTGTGGCTGTATTGTTATACTATATTCATCTGTACTTGTTACTTGTAATTTTAAAATTACAGTTAAACTTGTAAAGTTTATCAACTTGCTATGTAGACTACTTGCCCAGGTGAACCGATTTTTTATAGTCCTTCGAAAAAGCATATGCATATACTGCTAATATTATTTCTTCTGTTAAATTTGTAAAATTATTAGCATAAAAGTTTGTTAAAATTAGCAGAATATTTTGTTAATTTAGTCTAGTTTTTTAAACTTGTTAATTTATTATTATAACAATTTGCTATAATTAGCAGAATGTTTACAAAATCATTAGCAGCAAATATCATTTAAATTAGCAGAATATTTTACAAAAATTATTTCTAAAATGCTAAAATTAACAGAATATTTAAGAAATTTTAGCAAAGTATAAATAAAACATTCTATTTATAAAATTTAGGTGAAATAATCAGAGTATTTTAAAAATTTAAGAGCAAATTTAAAAAACTATAAGCATATAACTTTTCAGAACTTAGCAGAAAATTGCGCAGAACAAAGCAAAATGTTTTCAAAAATTGAGCAACATGTCCGAATTTTTTTTTTATTAAAATTAAATCACAAAACACATTTTCCATTTATATTAATCTATACAGCCATTCATGTATATATTTTTATTTAACATTGCCATGCAATTATATACATTGTATATTTATATAATGTCTTAGACATGGCTCATACATAATCAGTTATGACATATCTAATCCCATATATGGCCTTACACATGGGCTCATACATAGCTAAACTCATACTTTTATATAGCCATATATAATTTTTCCACTAGGGAAATACTATTTTAAATGGACAGACCACCTGAGATTACTCTCGATAGTTACTATCGCTCCCAGCTCTTAAATGGACTTTTTACAATCTTTATACAATTGGCATATTATAAAGCAGACGAAGACTGTCAAGAAATCAGATAGAAATTAGCTTGTTATTATATAGGAGCCATTTAAAAACGTTAAAATGCAACTAGTTTATTCTTTGTTCACTTTTCATTTTAAATCTCGATGCGTATCTTAGCAAAATTCAACGAGATAAGACTCTTGACACTCGTTACTTATTTTCGACGACGACGATGAATGCAATAGACCTTAATTTTCCATCAGGCATATTGCAAGCGTATACCTTTAAGGGCTCTTTTAAGAGTCAAACATAAAGATTTTTATTTGTGCTGAAAAATATTACTGAAAAAAATTACTAAAAAAAAGGATGAAACAAATTTTGCGATATACAACTACGTTTTTTTTTGCTAATTGATGGTATAATAATAGAGTTAGATTTTGTTGAAAAGCCTTCAGCAATCTTTGATAAGACTAAAAACTAACCTCATTTCGTATTTTTGTTTGCTTTTGAATATTATTCTGAAAACCAGATAAAAAATGATTGGCAAAAAGGAATGATCAATATATACAACCTGACTAAGTTGACCGATTTTGTCTGGTCCATTGAATGATTAACGTTAACAGGTTTTACTGTATTTGATCAAAAACTTAGCTCAAAATGTTTAGTAGCCTTTATGTCTAGTTTTAACGCTTTTAAAAACCATGACATTTTATCATAAATTATATTACATGTATAAAATAAGATATAAGCTTACATTGCTGATTATCTAATTCTCTTTACGTTGACTTTTGTCCTAGGTTTAGGTGCCTTATCGGATTAGGCATTTTGTTCAACAACATCAGGTTTAAATTGCAGAGGGCCATGTCGAAGCACTGGATCTGTTCTTTGGCACTGCCAACCATCACGATGGAACCAGACCGGTGCCATCCGATGACCGCTTAAACCTGTTAAGAGATCCGTTGACTCTAAGCCGGGATCGATGATCGAAGAGACTGAACGTATCATGCGTTACTCACGAAAGGCCCCCTCGACAGATAAGTGTTCTTCCTCTGGACGTCATACATGACCAACAAGGCGTCCTTGCAGCCCAGAAGCACTTTGTCTTCGGTCACATTGATTCCGTGGCACGCTACCGCGCTGCTTAGTGGTATTACTGTGGTCGATGAACAGAATAGCAATTTTAGACATGTTTTAGTGGATTATATAACCACCCAAGGTTTGGAAAGAGACAGGGTAGAGAAAGAGCAGATTTCTAGAGGAACCGACCTGGCTTTCACCCAGAACCATATATGGTAAACCCAAATGCAGTTAGTGGCTGGTTAGGTGCGCAAAGTGGATTACCTTGTTTTTAGCCGACTCATAGACGCACATGTCTATCGTGATTTCGCCTTTTCTTGAGATTTGCTGCTCTACTGTGTGAATGTGGTTTAGGTGCAATCGGCTAAAAGAATGATAAATGGTAAAGTTTGTGGTTGAACCAACTGAATTCGAACCGCTGGTTATTGGTCACCGATTCGACATTAAACGCTTCACAGCGACGGTTGGTTTGTCTGAATTCGTCTACTAAACCGCTGAATTTTTTTAGATTTAAAATCTCCATTATTTACTTGAATGTAAGACATACCCCTAGTTTCAAGGTTAAAATTTAGGAGAAAAAAAACATTTTGACATGAATCTAAGAAGCACGCACTTTTCTGACATTTATGGCTAATGTAGAGCTACACTTTATTTTATAAGTAACCATCACACATTAGTCAGGGTTTACACGACCTGATGTTACACAACCTTTAATTTTAATCTAGTGTACTTGCCTTTTTCTTAATTAATAGTGTATGGAAATAAAAACCAAATTCAGTATTATCTGGGCATTTTTTCCAACAAATTTGCCTACAGTGTTAATTTACAATTTTTTTTAAAAAAAAATGTATGGAGATATGGCCTAAATAGCAGGGTTCAGTTTTTCTTGGTCATGTAAAAATTCAAAAAGGTCTTAAAAAAACCTGAAAAGTTAAAGAATTTCATTTTAAAAAAGTCGTAAGAACTCATCTTCTATTTATAACAGTATCACTGTCACTGCTTTGCATCATTGTCTGAATTAAAATTACCAAATTAAACAGCATTCTAAATTGCATTTTGTTTCGTACTAGATTCTAAGACGCATCCTCATTTTTTAATACAAAAAGTGCGTCTTAAATTTGAGTAAATACTAAATCCTTTTAAAATTTGGAAAAGAAGGGAATTGCTGCGCATTTGAGTTGGAGTTCTGACTAGATTTTTTCTAGTTTTTTAAAAGTAAAGGTATTTGCTAGATTATTAGTTGTTGTTTGTTTTCTGACAGGCAAAGAGAAGATGTTTTGTCACGATTGTGCCTCGAAACAAAAAGTGGCATAGCCAAATCTAACATCGCAAAATAAAAACCTTAATAAGGCCCAAATAAGATCCGCTTTCGTCCTGGTGTAGAACTGCAAGGCGATGTCAGCGCTAAAAACCAATCCTAACAATCGTTTATGAGGTTTTAGAAAACCAAATATTACACGTCGTGGTTAGCGCACACATTACTGATGTTGTAAATGTGTTTGTTTGCCCTCTCTCTGTCCATAGATATAAGACTATACGGCTAAACATCGTCGCCCGCTGCTTATCCACAAAATCATCAGAAAATTTACTCTTTTTTATTACTTCCTTCTTATTTTTGTTTAAATTTAATTTAACTATAAAGCCACAATAAGTGTTTAAACTTGTGTTTTATCAATGTAAAGGTAACTAACTATATTAAAACCCACATTTAATTTAATGCAAGGCTCAGGGCCTTTAGCTGTTATCACTTCTCCTAGTTTATCACCAATATCATCATTAAATTAAATTTCTAATATAATATCTCATCTTTTGAAAGAGCTTTTCAACTTCTATTGACAACTTATGTCAGGTAAGTGGTAATGTTTCAAAATTTTCAACACAAATCTACAATACATAGTCTGCTTACTTGAATCTTACTTTTGGATCTGTGCTTTCGAGTTTTTCCCATTTCTTGGTCGTTTCTTTAGAGGCCATTTTTTTGCCGAGCTCTACTAACGTTAATTTGAGCTCCACGTAAGAAACAAGGATTTTAAATTAACCTTAAAAACCCACATAGTGCGATGCATAATCATGATATAAATTACGATAGATTTTGGATTAAACGCAGAATAAAAGACAACATAATAATGTCGTTATTACTTTATACTGTTATCGTTTCCCCTTTAAATAAAATTGTGAAATTATTAGAATTGTTACATTTGAATTTAAGAATCTAATCGAGATTATCCTGAGCTTGTTTGACATCTGAGAAAAATTTAAAAAAAAGAAAATTTTACAAAGATGATAAATGGTAAAGTTTGAAAGTCTGCATAAACCAGTTACAGATACAAATGAACCACAAGAGTGATAATAAAAATAAGATGGATTAATATTAGAAGCTATCCAGTATTTGTTGTCGTACCGATAGTTACTCGTTATTTGTATAGTCGAAACTCTTAATTAATAACTGCATACATAGCCTGTTCTAATTAAACTGCATTGTTTATATCATTATTCAATTAAAAAGTCAGCTTATAAAACATTAATACTTCTATGCCAGTGCATCCACTATAGCAATGCTCAACACAAGTCAGCTGACAAATCGATGATTATACATAAACAAAAAATGCACTCAATTACATGAAATATTAATGCACTA
>JAQGBN010000070.1:0-12218 GCA_034698465.1 Tachypodoiulus niger | reverse complement strand
GAAACATTGTAACACGTGTTGTAAACGTTGTAACTGGCGTTACTAAGCATGTAGAAGGAGTTATAAACGTTTAAACAAGCATTATAAACGTTAAAACAAGCTTAAAAAACCTTGTAACGGGCATTAAAAACGTTGTAACTTCAGAAAATCGTTGAAACAGACGTTAGCAATGTTGAAACAGGCATTACAAACCTTGTTACAGGTGTTACTAACTGTTACATGTGTCACAAGAAGTATTACATGTGTTAAAAACATTGTTACATGTGTTACAAACATTGTAACAAACAAGTTAAACGTAACAGGCATTCGTTACACTGTAACAGGCTTAAGAAACGTTATGAATGGCATAAGAAACGTTATAACCTTAGTTATTTAGAATGTAACAGGAGTAAGAAAGGTCGTAAGAGGCATTAAAAACGTTGTGACTGTCTTTAGAAATGTTGTAACCGAAGTTAGAAACGTTGTAGCAGCCGTTACAAACGTGGTAACAAGCTTTAAAACATGGTAGAACGTGTTGTAAACGTTGTAACCAACATTACTAAGCATGTAAGAGGAGTTGGAGACGTTGCAATCGGCATTTTAAACGTTAAAACAAAAGTAAAAACCTTGTAACGAGCATTAGAAACGTTGTAACAGGCATTTATAACGTTGTAACAGGCATTACTTACTTTGTAACAGGCATTTGTAATGTTGTGACAGGCATAACAAACGTTGTAACAGGCATAACAAAAGTGAAAACAGACGTTAGCAACGTTGTTACAGGCATCACAAACATTGTTACAAATACTACTATCAATGTTACTTGTGTCACAAGCAGTATTACACACATTAAAACAGTGTTACATGTGTTACAAACAATGTAACAGACAAGTAAAACGTAACAGGCATGCGTTACACTATAACAGGCTGTAGAAACGTAATAAATAACATAAGAAACGTTGTAACCTTAGTTACTTAGCATGTGACAGGAGTTAGTAAGGTCGTAACAGGCATTTAAAACATTTTGACCGTCTTTAGAAACTTTGTAACCGAAGTAAGAAACGTTGTAGAAAGTGTTACAACTATGGTAACAAGCTTAAAAAACATGATAACACCTGTTAGAAACATTGTAACACGTGTCGTAAACGTTGTAATCGGCGTTACTAAGCATGTAAGAGGAATTAAAAACGTTGCAACAGGCATTATAAACGTTGAAACAAGCATAAAACACCTTGTAATAAGCATTAGAAACGTTGTAACAGGCATTTATAATGTAGAAACATGCTTTACTTGCTTTGTAACAGGCATTAGTACTGTTGTGAGAGGCATTACAAATATTGTAACAGGCATTTAAACGTTAAACGGACACTAGCAACATTGTAATCGACATCACAAACATTGTTACAGGTGTAACTAATAATGTTACATGTGTCACAAGCAGTATTGCACGCATTAAAAAGTGGTAATGCATTACAAACAAAGTAACAGACATGTAAAACGTAACAGGTATGCGTTACACTAAAACAGGCTTTAGAAACATAATAAATGGCATAAGAAACGTTGTAACCTAATTTACTTAGCATGTAACAGGAATTAGAAAGGTCGTAACAGGCATTAGAAGCGTTGTGACGGTATAAGGTTCGAATCCTCATAGAGCGGTTCGAACCTTATGATTTGCTTTGTTTCACCGCGTTCACGGTTTCGAACGACCTCGAACGCTAGAATTCCGTTCGATAAGAAAATGAATGATATCCACACACTTGTTTATAGGCTAGAATAAAATAGCAACTTTATTCCATATGTAACATTGCGTTATTATTTCGCGCTACAATTGGCAAACAACATCCGTGATTCAGCAATGGCCAGTCTCGAAGGGGCGTTCCTCATTATCCCGGACTTCGGAAATCAGCTGGTTGGTTCTTGTGCGGCCCGGATGGTCCTCGAACGAATATTGCCACGGGCTGGCTTGTTGAAAGGTTTGTTTCGGTTCGACGGCCTGCTGGGCTAGTCTAGCTACACGTATCGGTTGATGCGGTTGTCCTGGCTGGGGCTAGAGGGCCGCTCGAAAGGCTGCTTTGCGTTCGAGCGGAGTCCGTAGCGTTCGACGACAATTCGGGTCCGGCTCGCTGATGATAAAGCGAATCGATGCAGGTTCGAAGGTACCTCGAACATCCTGACCAACTTGGTCAAGTTTGGTCTCCTTCGAATAGATTCCTTTAGCAATCAAATAATTGCTGGAGCAGAACCACAGGTTTCCTATTGAGTGGCCTAAGCCTTCGAGGTTTCTAAGGGATGTTTCCTGGACGTCAATTCGGCTCAACGTTAGGTACCTCGGCCCCCGGCTGGGTAGCAGGTTGATGCAGTGCACCAACAGGTCCATTGATTGGTACTTGGGTTCCCGGCTGGGCATCAGATTACAGCGATGTGACAGGGCTGGGCTCGTAATATAAAAGCAACTGGAACTGAAAAAAAACTTCCTTATATAGGGTTTTCTCGCTGCATGCTGGGTAATGACTACAGCATGCAGCGTCCTCCCTCGACGTAACTTCGGAACATAAGGCGATCTTCGTTGCATCCCCTCGAATGAAAGCGTAGGAGTATGACCTCACCACGTAGAATTCTAGTTTCCATGATGAGCATAACCCAGATATGGATATCAATGATCATAATCTTAGTAGAGCTTCCCTTGCTGAATCGACGAACGGGAATGATAGGATAAGCCCCGTCTCAGTGGACGAGGCAGATGCCGTAACGATGACCGTGTTTTATGCAAAAAAAAACAAACCTCCAACCCCTTGCATGGGGTGGAATGTGTACGAAGGTATTTCCAAAGATCGTAATCACGATCGCCAGGTACGGGGTGAACATAAGACTGGTCCGGTCTGACCGTAAGGCGCTGGGCGACCATGATACTGTAGTTTTCGAGTTTGAGTGGGTCCTTCGCAGTGGATGGGGACGGCGCACGTTTATATTAATGCCAAATGATGGAACCGTTGGTATCAGGATCGGTGTACGTCCAGAAGTAGCCAGTAGCATTAGGATTACTTTTATCCTCGGTAAACCCAAAACGAACATATTTGCTGCTCAACACAGGAGGAGAGACAGGAATGACTGCCGTCATCGAGCCACCAGCCGCGGGAGACGGACTGGAGGACGCCTTATGTTTGCTACCTGGACGATGAGACTTAGAAGCCGGAGGCGACATTCAAGGAGGATCGATAAGGATTGCCTTCGATCTGGGCTTCGAAGGTTGGCGACTGGCACGCCGTGGTCCACTAGTGGACATACGAGCCGTAGAACATCTCGGTTTAGGCAGAGACACCCTTGAACCACCTGGAGACGGATCACGCTTATCCGAAGTCCGCTGCGGGTAAGTGCCCGTAGCACGACGTCTGGAATGAGAAGGTGCAGGTAGAATAGGTGACTTCGAACGAGCAGGTGATACGCAATCCTTCGAAGAGCCTGCAGTCGAAGCAACAGGCTGATCGGCAGAGCTCGCAACAGTAGCCACTTCCGAAAAAAGAGGATCGGATGAGATTGGATGAATCTCAATAACATCGTTATTGAAATCGTCGGCAGCATTGGCGATGTTTTCGAGCGCCTGCACAGGTAACTCAGTAGCAGCAGGCACAAACGAGGCAGGATTGCCCGAGTCCGAAGGCGCATCATCTAAGGCTGTCGAAGACAGAGCCTCTGCAACGCCTGGAACGTCATCTTCGGAGTCCGAATCGGAAGAATCCACTTCCGTTGATGGAGGATTCGCATTGGGAACGGCCACAAAAGAGTCACCACTCGGGGAAAAGGATGGCAAGTATACCAACAGAGTCTCCAGAATGGACTTTACAATGTGACGTGCCTGCGTCAACAGGCAAATGGATTCCTGGTACCATCTGAAAATTACTTAGTATGCACTATGGAATTGTGTAGAGGCATGACTGACCTGGACACTAGGACGAATGTCAGACGGAGCAGCCTCATTGTCCCATGAATCGAGGCACTCGAGCAACGGCATGATGGCTTGATGCATTTTACTGATGGCCAGAGTCACTTTCGGTCGTGCCGCCTGTATCCCAGGAAGAATAAGCGACTGGCAAGACTCGTGAGTAACAGCACACACAGCGTTCGAACATTGTAAGGGAACGTTCACCGTGTTTACAGATGAAATCTGGATGCAAGGTTACTGAGGAATGGTAGATGCAGGCTCATCAATAACTTTCTCGATGATTAGCTCAGGCACCGGGTAGTTCGCATCATGATCGAGGAGAATGTCCACATGCCGAAGAAAGGAGTCAATCGGAGGTGGTGCGGACTGCTGGACATCTTTGGAGCAGGAAGGTTTTGGAGATCCAGCACGGGACATCTTGTCAGTTGACAAAGGGACAGCAGAATGACTTCGAATACTTCCAGGAAAGAGTGATGTTAAGAAACAAAGGCCTCTGGGTAAAATGCTGATTGGCCAAAACACCTAAGGGGGTAATAAAACAAGAGACCAAGGAAGAAAAGTAAACACCCGGGCCAGTCCACCGCTGAACTGGGGGGGGGCACCGGGAGCTTCAATATTGAGCACGCACGTTGGATGGCAAGCCCCTCCATGCCTCCGTACCAATGTATTCCATGATAAGCTCCGAATCCCTTTGAATTGCACCATTATTGTAGAACGATGGGTGTAATGGATCCGAATAGACACGCAAAAGAGCCTTGTCAAGGTTGGCCTGGTCAAAAAGCTGAGCGGCGCACACAACTTTGAAAATTAAAGTGCAGCTTGCGTTATCCCGATTAAAAAATGGCCCTCAGCGAACGCAACTCTACAAAATGCGAAGCAGTTAGATATCTGCTTGCATAAAGATGAGCGACGGCATCCTGTAAATCTTGCTGATCCACGTAAAGTTTGGTACAACCAAAAAATGAAGCTATGGTATGGGCATTGAACGAATGTAAGATGTCTGCGAAAACCGGGTTAAGATCCAAGATCTCAATTGATTGGAAGCGCACAGGCTTGACCACTGGCCTCCCACTCCGAGAAACGATAGCTAAAGGATGATGATCCGGTGGATCACCACTAACAATTACAGTAGGTGGAATTACTTCCACAGAGGTTTTATCCTTGACGACCTGATCCGGTTTGAAATGTTTGCGACGACTATCGCAAAGACCACCCACACAACCCAAACGCTTGACGGGGTTGCAGGAAATGTTACCATCACATGGTACTGGCACCTTGCAAAGAAATGGCGTAACGTCCGAAAGATGATAATGACCCATGGACGTACCCCGAACCGGATCCCAAACATCGACTACAGTGGGCAAAATCACGGATTTTATGACGAAAGGGCCATCACGTTTCGGAGCGAATTTAGCAGTATTACCTTAAAGCGCACAACTCTTGGGATAAGCGCTAACAAGGACCTGATCCCCAACCTTGAATTTACTAGCACGAGCAGGGCTGATGTTGGACAATCGACGTCTGTCCTGGTGCTTTTCCAGACAATCGATGGTGGATACCAATAAAGCAGCGACTTGTGAGAGGAAAGAGCCAAAGGGATGATCGACGAAAATTGGATCCGAACATGCAGACATTAATGATGTGACGTTGTCATTGGGAGAACGTGGAATCCTCGCAAAGGTGATGAGGAATGGAGAAAATTTCGTCACCTCACTGCAGGAAGAGTTCAAAGCCCATCGAACCGTGGAAAGATGGACATCCCAGGTGTTGTGAAGCGGAACAACCGCTATGGTCAACTGGGCTTTAAGTTCTCGATGACGTCGTTCGACGGGGTTTGCCTGCGGATAATATTTCGCTATTCGAAAGAGCTCGAATCCCAACGCATTGGCCAATTGTTCCATAATTGCTGAAATGAATTGAGGACCATTATCACAACGCAGGACTAACGGAGTACCGAATCGAAGAAAGATCTCGTGTACGAGAAGACACGCAATGGTTTCCGCCTGCGAATCTTGGATGGGAAATAATTCCACATACGCAGAAGCCGTGTCGGACACCGAAAGGATGAAATTATTGCCTTTAGCCGTTACCGGAAGAGGCCCTACCAGATCCACATTAATGGTGTCGAATCGACCAGGAATTCGAGGAGATGACATTTCCGTGTTAGGAGGTTTAGTCGATGCCTTAAACTTCTGACAGGAATCGCATTTGGCAATAAAAGACTGAACGTCCTTACGGAGACCCGGCCAATAATTTTTGCTGGTAATGCGAGCCATGGTGGCTAAGACATGAGGGTGACCGGCAGACTTGGAAGAGTGATTAGCCTCGAGAATGTGTGGATGCAAATTAGCTGGAACGACTAACCTGGGAATATCATCCAACATTGTCGACAGGTGACGATAAAGGACACCATTGCACATGTGATAACCTCGATTCGTGAAGACGCTATAGTCCACACAAGAAGCCTGCGTATCCTTTTCAAGCACGGTGATGAAACGAGCACACGTTTCATCTTGTAACTGCATGTCTCGAAACTCTTCGGTCGAGTGAGACGTGGAAGAGAGAAGAGCATAGTGAACCAGAACCACTGGTTCATGCACCTCCGAATGCCTGGAGAGCATATCCGCTAAAACGTTGAGTTTTCCAGGGATGTACTCAACGTTAAAATTGAATTGCTGCAAATCAAGAATCCAGCGCACGAGCCGCCCAGTGGGATGTTTATTCTTGATGATCGACCGTAATGGGTTGTGATCGGTATGCACAATAAAAGGCATGCCCTCTAGGTATCCTCAAAACTTCTTGACAGCCCATAGAACAGCAGGACACTCCTTTTCCGTAGCGGAGTAATTGATCTGCGCAGGGTTAAGAGTTTTAGACGCATATTCCACTACACGCAGTCCCTCGACCGAATCCTGAGCGAGAAATGCTCCCATCGCCAGATGACTAGCATCGGTGTATAAGTGAAAACTTTGCGTAAAATCCGTTTAAATTAAGACAGGAGCGCTAGCAAACTTTGTTTTCAAGGCCTCGAACGCCTGCAGGCACTGCTCCGAGAAATCGAAAGGCACTCCTTTATGCAATAGACGATTGAGTGGTTCGGCCGACTCAAAGAAGTTAGGAATAAACTACCCAAACCACTTGCAAGATGCTAGGAATGATTGTAACTGCTTGACATCTTTAGGTGGACAGATGTCCAGGATCGCTTGCACTTTAGACGAATTCGGTGATACACCAGCCGGAGTGATTACATGACCCAAAAAGGTAAGTTCATCGACGAAAAAGCTACACTTTTCTCTGTTGAGTAAAACGAGATTTCCGGAGCGCCGCGAATAAGGCCTTTAAGTTGTTAAAGTGACCCTCGAACGTGTCGTCTGCCATCATCATGTCATCGATGTAGGCGCTGGCCTCGACATCGACAGCTGATGTCAACAATCCGTCAATAACCCGTTGACAGTGAGCAGACGAGTTCTTAGCCCCCATGGGCTTGCAAGTGTAAGCAAATGTTCCGAATGGGGTGACTGTAGTAAGAAATTTCTGCGACTCCTCGTCAATAGGAATTTGCCAGAAACAGGAAGTTTGGTCCATTGAAGACATGTATTCCTTTCCCTTTACCTCCGCAACTAGCTGGTCAATCCTAGGTAGGGGGTATAGGTCAGGCACAGTGACTTTGTTTAACCCCCTGAAATCGGTAACCATTCGAAGATCCTCTGAATGAGGTTTCTTTACTAACAAGGACGGGGCAGCCCATTCGGAAATCCCAATAATTCTTTAGCTTGCGGAGGGCTTTGTCGTAAGAAGCAACCGTTCGAGCATTGCAGGACCACCAGGCACGAACCTTGCTTCTGAATGCGTAGGACAACGCAAGAAGGGCGTCCTCCTTCGGGATACAGTTGGCTATGCTGATTTGCTCATAATGATAAGCCCATTCGTCGTAGTCTTTTGAACCAGGTATAAAAGGTTTTAACGTTTTGAAGTATTTCTGCAATTTACCAGAAGGTTTTCTGGGCGACTGCTATTCATCGATTACGGTCCCTGCAGTTCCAGGTGTAACCCCAGCCGGAGCAGATGCAGCTGGGTGAGTGATAGTCGTATCCCCCCAAGGTATGGGTGTCCATCCCACGGTAAGGGGTGAAGCAGCCGTAACCGATATGTGCTGCCTAGGTGGGATGCTGCGAACGACCCTATCAGGAGAATCGTTGGAATCCGAAGAGGAATGCTGCATTCGTCTGGCCCTACCAGGTGCAGCACTAGGTGTGGAAGGACTTCTAGATTTGGCAAGCATTGTCTCCACTGCCGCAAGTTTTTTCTTTACTTGTTTTAATTCATCACTAAGTTCGTCAGTCGTGTTGGTACGGATAGCCAGTCAATCGTTGAGATGTTCCTGGCTGCGTAAGAAATTAGCTTTTTTTTCCTTGTATGCCGCACTGTCGGCTTGAGCCTTATCTTGCAAATCTTTGAACAAGGCCTACGTTTGACTGGTGAATGCAGCAACTACCGGCATGGAAAAAGTTAACCAGGCGATTGCCTCAGGTATGATAATACCCCCTCCTAAAATAGGTTCAACAGACTAAAAGACAGAATCATGATGTGTACTCCTGCTGGAGCTAGCATCCTTAGCGTTGGAGCCCAGTTGTGCCATAATGGTAGATGGAAGTGTGAGTCTTGTACGTTGGGCGCCAGCTATAAGGTTCGAATCCTCATATAGCGGTTCGAACCTTATGATTTGCTTTGTTTTACCGCATTCACGGTTTCAAACAACCTCGAACGCTCGAATTCCGTTCGATAAGAAAATGAATGATATCCACACACTTGTTTATAGGCTAAAATAAAATGGCAACTTTATTCCATATGTAACATTGCATTATTATTTCGCACTACAATTGGCGAACAACATCCGTGATTCAGCAATGGCCAGTCTCGAAGGGGCGTTCCTCATTATCCCGTACTTTGGAAATCAGCTGGTTGGTTCTTGTGCGGCCCGGATGGTCCTCGAACAAATATTGCCACGGGCTGGCTTGTTGAAAGGTTTGTTCCAGTTCGACGGCCTGCTGGGCTAGTCTAGCTACACGTATCGGTTGATACGGTTGTCCTGGCTGGGGCAAGAGGGCTGCTCGAAAGGCTGCTTCGCGTTCGAGCGGAGTCCGTAGCGTTCGACGACGATTCGGGTCCAGCTGGCTGATGATGAAGTTCTGTCTCTTTTAAATAGATCCCTTTGGCAATCGAATAATTGTTTGAGCAAAACCACAGGTTTCCTATTGAGTGGCCTAGCCCTTCGAGGTTTCAAAGGGATGTTCCCTGGACGTCTATTCGGCTCTGTGTTTGGTGCCTCGTCCCCCGGCTGGGTAGCAGGTTGATGCGGTTAAGCAACAGGTCCTTCGACTGGTACTTGGGTTCCCAGCTGGGCATCAGATTAAAGCGATGTGACAGTGCTGGGCTCGTAATGTAAAAGCAACTGGAACTAAATATAAACTATCTTACATAGGGTTTCCTCGCTGCATGCTGTGTAATGACTACAGCATGCAGCGTCCTCCCTAGACGTAACTTCGCAACATAAGGCGATCTTCGTTGCAACGGCTTTAAAAACGTTGTGACTGAAGTTAGAAACGTTGAAGCAGGAATTACAAATGTGCTAACAAGCTTACAAAACATAGTAACAGGTGTAAGAAACATTGTAATGCGTGTTGTAAACGTTGTAATTGGCGTTAATAAGCATATAAGAGTAGAAAAAAACGTTGCAACAGGCATTATAAACATTTAAACAAGCCAAAAAAACCTTGTAACAAACTTAAAAAATGTTGTAACAGGCATTTATAACGTTGTTACAGGCATTACTTGCTTTGCAACAGGCATTGGTAACATGGTAAGAGGCATTTTAGATGTTGTAACAGGCATTAAAACGTTAAAACAGACGTTAGCAACGTTGTAACAGGCATTACAAACATTGTTACAAGTGTTACTAACAATGTTACATGTGTCACAAAAAGTATTACACGTGTTAAAAACAGTGTTACATGCATTCAAACAATGTAACAGACAAGTAAAATGTTACAGGCATTCATTACACTGTAGCAGGCTTTAGAAACGTAATAAATATCATAAGAAACGTAACTTTAGGTACTTAGCATGTGACAGGAGTTAAAAATGTCGAAACAGGCATTACAAACGTTGTGAACGTCTTTAAAAACGTTGTGACCGAAGTAAGAAACGTTGTAGCAGGAATTACAAATGTGCTAACAAGCTTACAAAACATGGTAACAGGTGTAAGAAACATTGTAATGAGTGTTGTAAACGTTGTAATTAGCGTTACTAAGCATGTAAGAGGAGAGAAAAAAGTTGCAACAGGCATTATAAACATTGAAACATGCATAAAAACCTTGTGACAAACCTTAAAAATGTTGTAACAGGCAATTATAACGTTGTTACAGGCTTTACTGGCTTTGTAACAACCATTATAACGTTGTGAGAGGCATTACAAACGTTGTAACAGGCATAAAAACGTTGAAACACACGTTAGCAACGTTTAAACAGGCATCTTTAACATTGTTACAGGTGTTACTAACAATGTTATATGTATCACAAGCAGAATTACACGCGTTAAAAACAGTGTTACATGCATTGCAAACAATGTAACAGAAGTAAAACGTAACAGGCATGCGTAATACTGTAACAGGCTTAAGAAATGTAATTAATAGCATAAGAAATGGTGTAACCTTAGTTACTTAGCATGTAACAGAAGTTAGAAAGGTCGTAACAGGCATTAAAAACGATGTAAACGTGTTTAGAAACATTGTGACTAAAGTAAGAAACGTTGCAGAAGTTACAAGCGTGGTAACAAGCTTCAAAAACATGGTAACACGTGTTAGAAACATTGTAACACGTGTTGTAAACATTGTAACCAGCGTTACTAAGCATGTAAGAGGAGTTGAAAATGTTGCAATATGCATTGTACACGTTGAAACAAGCTTAAAAATCCTTGTAACGGGCATTAGAAACGTTGTAACAGGCCTTTATAACGTTGTTACAGGCTTTACTTGCTTTGTAACAAGCATTATATGGTTGTAAGAGGCATTACAAACGTTGTAACAGGCATAAAAACGTTGGAAAAGAGGTTAGAAACATTGTAACAGGCATCACAAACATTGTTACAGGTGTAACTAACAATGTTACAGACTAGTAAAACGTAACAGACATGCGTTACACTTTAGCTGGCTTTAGAAACGTAATAAATGGAATAAGAAACATTGTAAATTTAGGTACATAGCATGTGACAGGAGTTAGAAAGGTCGTAACAGGCATTAAAAACGTTGTGACCGTCTTTAAAAACGTTGTGACCGAAGTCAAAAACGTTGTAGCAGGCGTTACAAATGTAGTAAGAAGCTTAAAAAGCATGGTAACACGTGTTAGAAACATTGTAACACGTGTTGTTAACGTTATAACTGGCGTCACTAAGCATTAGAGAGAAATTGGAAATGTGGCAATAGGCATTTTAAACGTTGAAACAAGAGTAAAAACCTTGTAACGGGCATTAAAAACGTTGTAACAGGCATTTATAACTTTGTAACAGGCATTACTTGCTTTGTAACAGGCATTTGTAATGTTGTGACAGTCATTACAAACGTTTTACCAGGCATCAAAAACGTTGTTACAGGTGTTACTAGCAATGTTACATATCTCATAAGCAGTGTTACGTGCATTAAAAACAATGTAACAGACATGTTAAATGTAATAGGCATGCGTTACACTAAAACATGCTTTAGAAACATAATAAATAGCGTAAGAAACGTTGTAACCTTAGTTACAAGGCATGTAACAGGAATTAAAAAGGTCCTAACAGGCATTAAAACGTTGTGACGTCTTTAGAATCATTGTGATCAAAGATAAAAACGTTGTAGCAGGCATTACAAACGTAGAAACGGGCATTCAGAAAATAGTAACAAGCATTAGAAACACTGTAACACGTGTTGTAAACGTTGTAACCGGCGCTACTAAACATGTAGTAGGATTTAAAAACGTTGCAATAGGCGTAATAAACGTTTAAACAAGCGTCAAAACATTGTAACAGGCATTGATAATGTTGTAACAGGCTTTACTTGCTTTGTAACAGGCATTAGTAACGTTGTGAGAGGCATTACTGTTGAGGATGTGAGTGATGATGTGTTATCTCTTATCTTTATGCTCTGTGTAGAATTACTCCTGCAAATCCGTTGCTGCTTCCCCAAATGCTTTCTTCTCTGCTAAATCCTTTGAAGTAGTTTTGTAATTGTTTGGATAACTTCATATTAAAATGATTTGTTAG
>JAQGBN010000069.1:0-12235 GCA_034698465.1 Tachypodoiulus niger | reverse complement strand
GGTGTGATTCAGCAGGGACTGTTAAGATCTGAAGTGTGGTAAACATCAAAAAATAGGGTTAAGGCTGTAATAGACACAGGTAGCCAGGTGTCCCTGGTTGGGCTTGAGTTAAGGCCTGAGGTGATGGATATCAGATATTCTCCAGTAATCTTGAAGGCCATGAATGGTCGTGGTTTGCATATAATGGGCCTTGGTAATATTCAATTTATGATGGATGGGCGTACGTTTAAGCATTTCTTTTACGTGGTATCTGAAGCTGCACATCCAATGATTCTTGGAATCGATTTCCTGAGAAAGTTTGTTACCTCAATAGATCTTAAAGGAGGAAGTGTTGTATATGGGGATCAAGGGTGCCAGGTAAACGGTGGAACTGAAGTTGGTTTGCTCCCTGTGATACAGAGGGTTGAGCATGAGAAAGAACAGGTAGTGTTGACCTGCTCATTTGTTGAACAACCCCTTGTGGTAAAATTGGGATTACCTGAAGGACAGGTTGAGGAAGGTGTAATGTCGAAGGAACCATTTTTGGCAGAACAAGCAGTGATGTTGCCGTGGATGGGAAAAATGGAAGGTGTAGAGGTAGAGATTAAACCTAAAATATGTTCTTTGGTAGAAGTAGATTTAGAGGAAATTCCACAGGGGGATGGAAGAAGTTACCCTTGGACTGGGAGAAGATGGTGGAGAAACCTGAGTAGATCCCAGTGATAAAGGAATATGAAAAATTATTACTGGGGGAGACGAAGGAAGTATTACCGGAAGTTACATTGGATACCGGCACTGCTATGCCCAAAAGATCCTGGCCATATGCAACGTCTGATTTCAAGTAAGGGAAAATACATGAGCAATGTGAGGAGTGGCTCAAAGATGGGATTATATCACCCTCAAGTTTACCATGGGCGAGCCCGGTTGTTCTAGTAGAGCAATTGACGGCTTTGGGAATGAAAAAATACCGCCTTTGTGGAAACTTTAGGGGAGTGAATGAAGTATTAGTAAAGCAAATTTTTTCATTGCCATTGCCTGAAAACTTACTTGATGAGATGCAAGGATGTACCTTTTTCACGGTCATTGATTTAAAGGCAGCTTATTTGCAAATACCAGTGTGTAAAAAAGATCGATGCAAAACGTCCATTGGAACACCTGATGCCCAGTATGAATTCAATTATCTTCCATTTGAAATCTGTACGGCATGTCAGATAATGCAGCGACTAATGCACATGCTTTTTGAAGACCTGTTAACCAAATTTCTTAAGGTCTTTTTTGATGACTTGGCCATACATTCCAGATCGCGGAAGGAACATCTCGAACATGTACGAATAGTTTTGGAAATACTGGGTAGATACAAATTACTAATCAATTTACAGAAATGTCAGTTTCTTAAATCATCTGTTTTGTATCTAGGGCACATTATAGATGGAGTATCACTAAAGCCAAACCCACTTAATATAAGTGCCATTAGGAATTGGTGTTCGTTGAATGGGGCCCAGGATGTGAAGAGATTTTTGGGGGCATTATCATATTACCATAAATTTGTCCCACAGTTTAGCGAACGGTCAAAAGGCTTGAGAGCATTGACTCATAGTGGTACCAAATGGTGTTGGACCAGGGAGACCCAAGACGAGTTTGAGGATCTGAGGGAACGCTTGGTTACTGCACCAATTTTGAGATCGTTTGATTCACAATTGAGTATATTGTTGAAAACTGATGCAAGCTCACATACATTGGGAACAGTGCTTATGCAAAGGTCAAAAGAGGGTGATGAGTATGTGGTAGCATACGCATCGCAAGCTTTGACGGCCCAAGAACAGAGGTGGAGTACCACCCATCGTGAATGCATAGCTATTGTTTATGCTGTGAAAAAGTTCTACAGGTACTTGGATGGTCGTTCATTCACAGTTTATACGGACCATCACTCACTCTGCCACTTGTTTTCTTTAAAAGACCCACATGGGAAATTGGCGAGATGGGCAGTTATGCTGCAGAAGTTTGACTTCAACATAGTGTATAAAGAGGGTCAGTGTCAGGCAGACGTGGATTGTTTAACCCGTCTACCAACATTAAAATCACCAATGCATATATCATTTGTGGATTTTGAGGATCTCAAATCAAGTCAGTTGAAAGCGATTGAGGCGAAAAAGGTTACCATATCAGAGGAGTTAGGATGGGATAATGCTAAGAATTTGTTATGCTTTCCGAAGGTTCATGGTAACCCAGTGTTTATACCAAAAGAGTTACGTCGGAGAGTTATAAGTATGGCCCATGGTGATCCACTTTGTGGACATGTTTGAATTGATAAGACTGCAAAAATTGAAGTTATATTATTATTGGCCTAAGATAAAGACGGAGGTCGCCGATTTTGTAAAAGAGTGCGCAGTTTGTCAATACTATGACAAGCCAAATACCAAACCTGCGGGGTTATTGCAGTCCTTACCGGTATCATATCTTTTCCATACGATAGCTATTAATTTTGTGGGGGGGTTTCCCACAACACATAATGGAAATAAGTATATTTTATTAGCAATAGACAATTTTTCCAAATTTGTGATTGCTGTTCCTACTAAGGATATGACGGCTGGGACGGTTGCAAAGTTTTTGTTGGGAAAAATTGGGCTGATGTTTGGGTTTCCTAGTAGATTGTTATCAGACAGGGGACCATCTTTTTTGTCCAAGGCAGTCATGTCACTTTTGGAACTAGTTGCGACCAAGAAAGTAAATACTTCGGCCTACCATCCCCAGTGTGATGGACAAGCAGAAGCCACAGTCAAGATAGTCACACGATTGCTTCAAAAATTTGCATTCACATTTGCGGAAAATTGGGATGATCTGTTGCAATTTGTGGTATATCAATATAATACCACTACTCAAGATTCTATACATATGTCACCATATATGGTTGTCTTTGGGTTAAAACCAAGGATTGTTTCATTGACACCGCCAAAAGCGAATAAGGAGGCAGCATGGCTGACCAGCGTTGAATATTGTATTCCTGGATTTACCGCTGTTCGTTCTCTGGTTGAAGAGTATTTAAAAGCCGCGAAGGAAAAGCAAGCCTATTATTACAACAGGAAGCACTCAGATGTACATTATAAAGTTGGTGACATTGTTCTTTATCGAGACAACTCCATACCGGGAGCAGGGACAAAGTTACAACCACCTAACACTGGGCCATATACAGTTGTGCAAATTGTGAATCCTGCATGCGTAATGATTTGTCATCCAACTCGGGAGCACCATTTGCTGCTCATGTTGGGAAATTAAAGTTGTTTAACACGAGATTTGGTGGTGGTGCAGGAGAGATGAAAGAGGACGATCTGGATAGGTTACAGACACCCCTGGTGCCTATACGACTCAAAAGGTCAGCGGAGGTAACGCCTATGAGATGGGAAATAGTGTATCAAGTAAGAGCACAGGGTGAACAGAATCTGGATGTTGACATGGATCAGATAGTGGCGGAAGAAGACCATCTAGCGACAACACCAGATGGAACTATCTTAACTTCTGAATCGGGACATCAATGGTCAGGACATTCATCATGGGGAATGGAACCACTGGAGCAGGACCATACTCATACGCCTGATGATCATGTGTTGGAGCTCTCAACCGATTTATCGCCTATCATCTCTGTGACACCACCACCTTTGCCTAATATCACAAGAGTGTCTTTGCGTCCACGATTACTTGACTGATTGTAAAATTTTCTATGATTGAATTGTCGGGGCGCCAATTATAGGTAGGGGGCCCCTGTGACCTTTTCTATGCAATTGTGTGACCTTTTTAGAGGGCTGTGTGCTTTTTAGGCTCAAAGGTCGTGAACCAGTTTAACAGTGACTTGAGTTGCAATTGAATTTAGGAATTTAATTATTCACACATTATGCTAATACGGATTAACATTTTTGGGATGATTGTTGGAATGTTTACGTTGAAGGCGCATACCAATAAGGGGGCGCTGTGGTAGCTGATTTAAAGAATATAAGCAATGGTGAAATGATGATTAAGGAGAGAGACTTGATGCCATGGCAGAGGGATGTTCTCTCTCAGGGGATATTGTGGATCCACAATGGCACATTGATGTTGACTACATTTTCGTGAGTGTATCATTTTTGTGTTATTTGGCTAGTGACTAAGGGATTGATCACCTCTTATGTCAAACATTGTTGAGTATACCTCATGCTTGTGTATAATCATTATTGTATTGTGGTAATTTTAATTAGAGTTATATTTATTTAGAGTCACTATGTTTACATTACGCCAACTTACATATATATATTGAATTGTACTAATGAATGGTTAGCTCATGTTATGTTCAGAAAAAGCTTATATATATACCCTGGTTTTTGTAGCTTATAATTGTGCACAGCAATAAATTGTGGTAAAGTAAACCAGACCAATTGGTGTCTCATGGCATTGTAACGTGGCCAGGGGACCGTGGATAATTAGACAGGCAACGTTACAGGTGGTGCCTCCTGTGAGAAATTCTTTCCCTCAATCAATATTTGCTTATTGTTGGCTGGTTTACAAATTGATGAATTTGGTGATCAAAGTGTCTGAATGGTGGACAGTGAACGGTGTTGTGACTTTGTCTTTGGAAGTTGCTGTTGAGGCCATAGTGTGAATTTGATTGTTGATTTGCTTATTGGGGCCCACTTGCAGGATTTTGGGGGGTTGTTTGATGGTAGCTGTTTGGATGTTTGGCGCTATTGGGGCCACGGGGGAGCTGCGGTTTATAGCGGTTTGATAGCGTCCGTGGACACCGGCAGCTACCTGCTAAATTTGGTAGGGTTTTTTGTAAGGGGAACTCAATTGGTAGAAGGGAACACGGCTACTCCGGAGGACCCTCTTGTTGGTAGGGATTACCGTTTGTCTCGACAGTTTCTGCCTCACCTGTCCTTCCCAGATAAATTTTCAGGTGAAGGTGGGCAGAATGCGGAGGACTTTTTGCAGAAGTACAAACTTATGGCTCCGCAAGCCAACTGGACGAAAGAGGACATGGCTATTTACCTCCCTAACAATTTGACAGGGTCAGCTTTGAAATGGTCATTAGCTATTTCCCCACGAATAACAGATTGGGGGGAATTGAAGAAGCATTTACGACGGGCATACCCTGATATGAGTGACAAAGCAACAGCTGAGCAACGATTGTTTGCCAGGAAATATCAAATGCCGACAGAGGTATTACAGACATATTTTTTTGATAAGATCAAGCTCTGTAACGATTTAAATCCTCAGATGGCTGAACTGGATAGAGTAAAACACGTGGTTGCTGGATTGCCGGATGAATGGACTGGATCGTTCCGATTTAAACTTGATTTTACCTTGGATTCCTTACTCGAGTATCTGTTGGATTAGGACAGGGAAATGAGACAGAAAGGAAATCCAGTGGTTATGAAAACTTTGACATTGGAACAAGTTGAGAAAGTGATGAATACTGCTCTGGAACGTCAGAAATTGGAATGGGAACGTAGGTTTGACCAGGTTGCCAAGAGTATGACTACAGCAGTAGTTGAGACCTCTGGAAGGGATTTAGGAATGCCTAGTTTTGATGATCCAAGGAATAGTGGAGGCCGAATCCAGTGTCAGATCTGCACTAAGTTTGGTCATTCAGCAGCTCAGTGTTATCGAAGGTATGATACCTCTTATTATCCAGGTCAGGCTCTGAGTAGAGGGAGGAATAATGGAATGAGAAGAGGAGGAAATTTCCAACGATCGGGAAATGCCAGACGGGGCCAACCTGGGAGGTCGGTGGGTCCCGAATTGAGCGAATAGAACCTCTAGGAGAAGTTTCAAGGGGTCTGATAAGATCGGAAGTGTGGATTGAGTCTGGAAACAAGGTTGAGGCTGTCATTGACACAGGTAGCCAGGTGTCAATGGTGGGGTTTGAGCTTATGCCTGAAATGACCAATATCAGATATTCACCGGTGATCTTTTAGGCAGTTAATGGACGTGGATTACATATATTGGGTCTTGGGAAGATTCAATTTAGGATGGATGGACGGACATTCAAGCATCTATTTTATGTAAAATCAGAAGCAGTACATCCAATGATTCTTGGAATCGATTTTCTGAGGAAGTATGTACTCTCAATTGATCTTAGAGGAGAAAAAGTTGCATATGGTGATCAAGGGTGCCAGAAAAACAGTGGAACAGAGGTAGGATTACTTCCTGTGGTACATAGGGTGGATCATGAGGAAGAACAGGTAGTAATGACATGCTCATACATAGAACAGCCACTTGTGGTCAAATTCGCATTACCTGAAGGACATGTTGTGGAGGAAGTAATGTCTAAGGAACCTTTTTTTGGAAACAAGCAGTGATGTTGCCATGGATTGGGAAGATAGAAGGAGTAGAGATAGAATTCAAAATATGTTCCTTGGTTGAAGTGGACTTAGAGGAAATTCCACAAGGGGGATGGACAAGCTGAAGCTGCAGTCAAAATAGTTACTCGATTGCTACAAAAATTTGCATCCACATTTGCGAAAAATTGGGATGACCTGTTACAATTTGTTGTCTATCAATATAATACAACCACACAGGAATCCATCCATATGTCTCCATATGTGGTTGTCTTTGGGTTAAAACCAAGGATTGTCTCATTGACACCGCCAAAAGCGAATACGGAGGCAGCACGGCTGACCAGTGTTGAATATTGTATTCCTGGATTTACAGCTGTTCGTTCTCTGGTTGATAAGTATTTAAAAGCTGCAAAGGAAAAGCAAGCCTTTTATTACAACAGGAAGCACTCAGATGTACATTATAAAGTTGGTGACATTGTTCTTTATCGAGACGACTCCATACCGGGAGCTGGGGCAAAGTTACAACCACCTTACACTGGACCATATACAGTTGTGCAAATTGTGAATCCTGCATGCGTAATGATTTGTGCATCCAACTCGGGAGCACCATTTGCTGCTCATGTTGGGAAATTAAAGTTGTTTAACAAGAGAGTTGGTGGTGGTGCAGGAGAGATGAAAGAGGTCGATCTGGATAGGTTGCAGCCACCCCTGATGCCTATACGACTCAAAAGGTCAGCGGAGAAAACGCCTATGAGATGGGAAATAGTGTATCCAGTAAGAGCACAGGATATACAGAATCTGAATGTTGACGTGGATCAGATAGTGGCGGAAGAAGACCATCTAGCGACAACACCAGATGGAACTATCTTAACTTCTGAATCGGGACATCAATGGTCAGGACATTCATCATGGGGAATGGAACCACTGGAGCAGGACCATACTCATACGCCTGATGATCATGTGTTGGAGCTCTCAACCGATTTATCGCCTATCATCTCTGTGACACCACCACCTTTGCCTAATATCACAAGAGTGTCTTTGCGTCCACGATTACTTGACTGATTGTAAAATTTTCTATGATTGAATTGTCGGGGCGCCAATTATAGGTAGGGGGCCCCTGTGACCTTTTCTATGCAATTGTGTGACCTTTTTAGAGGGCTGTGTGCTTTTTAGGCTCAAAGGTCGTGAACCAGTTTAACAGTGACTTGAGTTGCAATTGAATTTAGGAATTTAATTATTCACACATTATGCTAATACGGATTAACATTTTTGGGATGATTGTTGGAATGTTTACGTTGAAGGCGCATACCAATAAGGGGGCGCTGTGGTAGCTGATTTAAAGAATATAAGCAATGGTGAAATGATGATTAAGGAGAGAGACTTGATGCCATGGCAGAGGGATGTTCTCTCTCAGGGGATATTGTGGATCCACAATGGCACATTGATGTTGACTACATTTTCGTGAGTGTATCATTTTTGTGTTATTTGGCTAGTGACTAAGGGATTGATCACCTCTTATGTCAAACATTGTTGAGTATACCTCATGCTTGTGTATAATCATTATTGTATTGTGGTAATTTTAATTAGAGTTATATTTATTTAGAGTCACTATGTTTACATTACGCCAACTTACATATATATATTGAATTGTACTAATGAATGGTTAGCTCATGTTATGTTCAGAAAAAGCTTATATATATACCCTGGTTTTTGTAGCTTATAATTGTGCACAGCAATAAATTGTGGTAAAGTAAACCAGACCAATTGGTGTCTCATGGCATTGTAACGTGGCCAGGGGACCGTGGATAATTAGACAGGCAACGTTACAGGTGGTGCCTCCTGTGAGAAATTCTTTCCCTCAATCAATATTTGCTTATTGTTGGCTGGTTTACAAATTGATGAATTTGGTGATCAAAGTGTCTGAATGGTGGACAGTGAACGGTGTTGTGACTTTGTCTTTGGAAGTTGCTGTTGAGGCCATAGTGTGAATTTGATTGTTGATTTGCTTATTGGGGCCCACTTGCAGGATTTTGGGGGGTTGTTTGATGGTAGCTGTTTGGATGTTTGGCGCTATTGGGGCCACGGGGGAGCTGCGGTTTATAGCGGTTTGATAGCGTCCGTGGACACCGGCAGCTACCTGCTAAATTTGGTAGGGTTTTTTGTAAGGGGAACTCAATTGGTAGAAGGGAACACGGCTACTCCGGAGGACCCTCTTGTTGGTAGGGATTACCGTTTGTCTCGACAGTTTCTGCCTCACCTGTCCTTCCCAGATAAATTTTCAGGTGAAGGTGGGCAGAATGCGGAGGACTTTTTGCAGAAGTACAAACTTATGGCTCCGCAAGCCAACTGGACGAAAGAGGACATGGCTATTTACCTCCCTAACAATTTGACAGGGTCAGCTTTGAAATGGTCATTAGCTATTTCCCCACGAATAACAGATTGGGGGGAATTGAAGAAGCATTTACGACGGGCATACCCTGATATGAGTGACAAAGCAACAGCTGAGCAACGATTGTTTGCCAGGAAATATCAAATGCCGACAGAGGTATTACAGACATATTTTTTTGATAAGATCAAGCTCTGTAACGATTTAAATCCTCAGATGGCTGAACTGGATAGAGTAAAACACGTGGTTGCTGGATTGCCGGATGAATGGACTGGATCGTTCCGATTTAAACTTGATTTTACCTTGGATTCCTTACTCGAGTATCTGTTGGATTAGGACAGGGAAATGAGACAGAAAGGAAATCCAGTGGTTATGAAAACTTTGACATTGGAACAAGTTGAGAAAGTGATGAATACTGCTCTGGAACGTCAGAAATTGGAATGGGAACGTAGGTTTGACCAGGTTGCCAAGAGTATGACTACAGCAGTAGTTGAGACCTCTGGAAGGGATTTAGGAATGCCTAGTTTTGATGATCCAAGGAATAGTGGAGGCCGAATCCAGTGTCAGATCTGCACTAAGTTTGGTCATTCAGCAGCTCAGTGTTATCGAAGGTATGATACCTCTTATTATCCAGGTCAGGCTCTGAGTAGAGGGAGGAATAATGGAATGAGAAGAGGAGGAAATTTCCAACGATCGGGAAATGCCAGACGGGGCCAACCTGGGAGGTCGGTGGGTCCCGAATTGAGCGAATAGAACCTCTAGGAGAAGTTTCAAGGGGTCTGATAAGATCGGAAGTGTGGATTGAGTCTGGAAACAAGGTTGAGGCTGTCATTGACACAGGTAGCCAGGTGTCACTGGTGGGGTTTGAGCTTATGCCTGAAGTGACCAATATCAGATATTCACCGGTGATCTTGAAGGCAGTTAATAGACGTGGTTTACATATATTGGGTCTGGGGGAGATTCAATTTAGGATGGATGAACGGACATTTAAGCATCTTTTTTATGTGGTATCAGAAGCAGTACATCCAATGATTCTTGGAATCGATTTTCTGAGGAAGTATGTTCTTTCAATTGATCTTAGAGGAGGAAATGTTGCATACGGTGATCAAGGGTGCCAGGGAAATAGTGGAACAGAAGTAGGATTACTCCCTGTGATACATAGGGTGGATCATGGGGAAGAACAGGTCGTAATGACATGCACATACATAGAACAGCCACTTGTGGTCAAATTGGCATTACCTGAAGGACAGGTTGTGGACGAAGTAATGTCTAAGGAACCTTTTTTGGAAGAACAAGCAGTGATGTTGCCATGGATTGGGAAGATAGAAGGAGTAGAGATAGAACCCAAAATATGTTCCTTGGTTGAAGTGGACTTAGAGGAAATTCCACAAGTGGGATGGAAAAAGTTACCCATGGACTGGGAGAAAATGGTGGAGGAAGCTGATCTAATTCCGGTGTTAAGGGTTTATGAACAGTTGTTATTGGGTGAGACGAAGGAAGAATTACCTGAAGTTACACTGGATACGGGCACTGCCATACCCAAAAGATCTCGACCCTATGCAACGTCCGATTTTAAGAGGGGGAAAATACGAGAGCAATGCGAGGAATGGCTCAAAGACGGAATCATATCGCCCTCGAGTTTGCCATGGGCAAGTCCGGTTGTTCTGGTAGAGCAATTGACGGCTATGGGAATGAAAAAATATCGCCTATGTGGGAACTTTAGGGGAGTGAATGAAGTCTTGGTAAAGCAAAATTTCCCACTTCCATTGCCAGAAAACTTACTTGATGAAATGCAAGGATGTACTTTTTTCACGGTGATCGATTTAAAGGCCGCTTATTTGCAAATACCAGTGTGTAAAAAGGATCGATGCAAAACATCCATTGTAACACCTGATGCCCAGTAAGAGTTCAATTATCTGCCATTTGGAATTTGTACGGCATGTCAGATTATGCAGCGATTGATGCATCTGCTGTTTGAAGACTTCTTAACTAAGTTTCTCAAGGTATTTTTTGATGACTTGGCCATACATTCCAGATCGCGGAAGGAACATCTTGAACATGTACAAATTGTATTAGAAAGATTGGGTAGATACAAATTACTGATCAATGTACAGAAATGTCAGTTTCTTAAAACCTCGGTTCTGTATCTAGGGCATATTATAGATGGAGTATCATTGAAACCAAATCCCCTAAACATAAGTGCCATTAGGAGTTGGAGTTCATTGAATGGGGCCCAGGATGTAAAAAGATTTCTGGGTGCTTTATCATATTACCGGAAATTTATCCCACAGTTTAGTGAACGGTCA
The DNA here is from genome assembly GCA_034698465.1 of Tachypodoiulus niger. Taxonomy (NCBI): domain Eukaryota; kingdom Metazoa; phylum Arthropoda; class Diplopoda; order Julida; family Julidae; genus Tachypodoiulus; species Tachypodoiulus niger. The sequence continues at coordinate 1,259 of JAQGBN010000069.1, read as the reverse complement.
AAAAACTTGAGATCGTTGACCCATAGTGGAACCAAATGGTGTTGGACTAGGGGATCCCAAGAAGAGTTTGAGGATCTGAGGGAGTGCTTAGTTACTGCGCCGATTTTGAGATCATTTGATCCACAATTGAGTACCATGTTAAAAACGGATGCAAGCTCACATACGTTGGGAGCGGTACTTATGCAAAAAGCAAAGGCTGGTGAAGAGTATGTGGTGGCATACGCGTTACAAGCTTTGACGGCCCAAGAACAGAGGTGGAGTACAACCCATCGAGAGTGCTTGGCTATCGTTTGGGCTGTAAAGAAATTCTATAAGTACTTGGATGGTCGATCATTTACTGTCTATACGGACCATCATTCCCTCTGTCACCTGTTTTCTTTAAAAGACCCACATGGGAAATTGGCGAGATGGGCAGTTATGCTGCAAGAGTTTGACTTTAAAATTGTCTATAAGGAAGGCCGATGTCAGGCAGACGTGGATTGTTTACCCCGGCTACCAACGCTGAAATCACCAATGCTTGTATCTTTTGTGGATTATGAGGATCTCAAATCAAGTCAGTTAAAGGCGATTGCTGTGAATGAGGTTACCTTATCAGAGGAGTTAGGATGGGATGATGCTAAGAATTTATTGTGTTTTCTGAAGGTTAATGGAAACCCAGTGTTTGTAATGAAAGAGTTGCGAAGGAGAATCTTAGGTATGGCACATGGTGATCCACTCTGTGGACACGTGGGAATAGATAAGACCATGCAAAAATTGAAATTGTATTATTACTGGCCAAAGATAAGATCGGATGTCACCAAGTTTGTAAAAGAGTGCGCGGTCTGCCAATATTACGACAAACCGAATACAAAGCCTGCAGGGTTTTTGCAGTCCTTACCAGTGTCATATCTCTTCCACACAATAGCTGTAGATTTCGTAGGGGGGTTTCCGACAACACATAATGGGAACAAGTACATTTTAGTAGCAATAGACCATTTTTCCAAGTATGTGGTTGCGGTTCCTACAAAGGATATGACAGCTGGGACTGTTGCCAAATTTCTGTTGGAGAAAATTGGGCTAATGTTTGGTTTTCCTAGTAGATTATTATCTGATAGAGGACCATCATTTTTGTCTAAAGCAGTCATGTCACTTTTGGATTTAGTTGAGACCAAGAAAATTAATACTTCGGCATACCATCCACAGGGGGATGGACAAGCTGAAGCTGCAGTCAAAATAGTTACTCGATTGCTACAAAAATTTGCATCCACATTTGCGGAAAA
>JAQGBN010000068.1:0-12287 GCA_034698465.1 Tachypodoiulus niger | reverse complement strand
ATGAAAGACAACTCGCATTGCAAGTATAAACTTCTGCACTAATACATGTACATATCATAAACACCGCTAGTATTAAGTCATGACTCATTTTTATTTAGATTATGATCGGTTCTGTACATGTCATACTGAAAAATTCCAAATATGTGAACCTACGAATTCCTTAACACTGTCTCTTTCCACCTCCTTACAACCCCTTCCCTCCCTCTACATGTACATGTAAATAATCCTTTAATAAATAATCGAAATTGTTTTCTAAATGAACATAGTTCAGATAATGTCTTCTAAGGTTAAAAGTAGTTTTGTATTGCATTTAACTGCAATACTACCAGTTTTTTATAAGTATTCCGCATGGTTAGCTTCTTATAAAAAAACATTTCAAATATTAAGTGGTTTTCTCTGCTAACAACATTTATATTTATAGAAAGAAGTTCGGAAGATTATGACGTTATACAAAAATTTGGAAGGCTTGACAACAAAATGTTGAAAGTTTCATTAATACGTTTTTTTTCAAAAAGATATTTTTAAGAAATATGAATACATGCAAAATCCAATGGTAAGTCTGCAATTAATTTAAACTCAATGTCGATCAAATAGCGTTAGAGTTTGCTGATTTCATAAAAATTATTTATTTCTTTTAATTTTTTAAGACTTTCTTTCCTCTCGACATGGTTGTTCCTGTAAATATAAACGGCAATTGTCTTAACCTTGCATGTGACGATAAAAGGCAATTCGCAATGCAAGTAAGAACTTTTGCACTGATACATGTACATATCATTAACGCAGCTAGTAGTAAGTCATGACTCATTTTTATTTAGATTTTAATCGGTTCTGTACATATCATACTGAAAAATTCCGAATATGTGAACCTACGAATTCCTTAACACTGTCTCTTCCCGCCTTCTTACAACCCCTTTCCTCCCTCTACATGTACATGTTAATAATCCTATAATAAATAACTTTAATTGTTTTCTTAATGAACATAGTTCAGATAATGTCTTCTTAAGTTAGAAATAGTTTTGTATTGTATTTAACTGCAATACTACTAGTTTTTTTATAATTAGTCCGCATGGTCAGCTTCTTATATAAAACATTTCAAATATTAAGTTGTTTCCTTTGCTAACAACATATATATTTATAGAGAGAAGTTTGGAAGATCATGACGTAGTAAATAAAATTTAAAGGCTTGGCAACGAAATGTTGAATGTTCCGTTAAAACGTTTCGTTTTAAAACAGATATTTTTAAGAAATACAAATACATGCATAATCCAATAGTAAGTCTGCCATTGATTTACACTCAACATTATTAAAAGATCGTAAGAATTTGTCAAATGCATAAAAAGTATATATTTTTCTGTTCATATTTAAAGACTTTCTTTACTTTTGACATGGTTGTTCCTGTAAATATAAACGGCAATTGTGTTAACCCTGCATCTGACGATATAAGGCAACTCGCAATGACAATAACATCTAATGCACAGATACATGTACATATCATAAACGCAGCTAGTAGTAAGCCATGACTCATTTTAAATAAGTTTTTAATCGTTTCTGTACATATCATATTGGAAATTTTCCGACTATCTTAACCTACAAATTCCTTTACACTGTTTCTTTTCACCTCCTCACTACCCCCTTCTTCCTCTACATGTACATGTAAATGATCTCTTAATAAATTTTTGAAATTTTCTTTTCAATGAACATAGTTCAGAAAATATCTTCTAAAGTTTAAAATAGTTTTATATTGCATTTAACTGCAATACAACCAGTTTTTCATAATTAGTTCGCATCGTTTGCTTTTTTTAAAATCAACATTTAAAATATCTAGTTGTTTTCTTTGAAGACAACATATATATTTATAGAGAGAATTTTGAAAGATCATGACATAGTAAAAATATTGCTAGGCTTTGCAACAAAATGTTGAAAGTTCCGTTAATAAGTTTCATTTTCAAAAAGATTGTTTTAAGAAATACGAATACATGCAAAATCCGATTATAAGTCTGCAATTGATTTACACTAAACGTCAATCAAAGAGCGTTAGAGTTTGAGGATTTCATTACAGTATATATTTTTCATTTTATATTTATAGACTTTCTTTCCTATTGACATGGTTGTTCCTGTAGATACAAACAGCAACTGTCTTAACTTTGCATCTGACGATAAAAGGCAATTCGCTATGCAAGTAAAAACTTCTGCACTAATTATAAATGCAGCTAGAAGTAAGGCATGACTAATTTTTATTTAGTTTTTAATCGGCTCTGTACATATCATACTGAAAAATTCCAACTATCTAAACCAACTAATTCCTTGACTCTGTTTCTTACTGCCTCCTTACTACCACCTTCCTTCCTCTGCATGTACATGTAAATAATTTCTTAATAAATAGTTAAAATTTTCTTCTGAATGAACATAGTTTAGAAAATGTCTTTTGAAGTTTGAAATAGTTTTGTATTGCATTTAACTGCAATACTACCAGTTTTTTATAATCAGTCCGCATGGTTTGCTTCTTTTAAAAATAACATTTTAAATATTAAGTTGTTTTCTTTGCTAACAACATATTAATTAATAGAAAAAAGGTTAAAAGGTCATGACGTAGTAAAAAAATTGAAAGGCTTGGCAACATAATGTTAAAAGTTCAGGTAATAACTTTCGTTTTTAAAAAGATTTTTTTAAGAAATACGAAGACATGCAAAATCTAATCGTAAGTCTGCAATTGATTTACACTTAATGTCGATCAAAGAGTGCTAGAGTTTGCTGATTTTATAAGAAGTATATATTTTTCTTATCATATTTAAAGACTTTCTTCCTTCTCGACATGGTTGTTCCTGTAGATATAAACGACAATTGTCTTTACCCTGCATCTGACGATAAAAGGCAATTCGCAATGCATGTAAGAACTTCTGCACTGATACATGTACATATCATAAACGCAGCTAGTAGTATGCAATGACTATTTTTATTTAGTTTATAATCGGTTCTGTACATATCATACTGGAAAATTCCGACTATCTGAACCAACATATTCTATAACACTGTCTCTTTCCGCCTTGTCAATACCGTATCCCTTTCTCTACATGTACATGTAAATGATCCCTTAATTAATAGTTGGAATTGTTTTTTTGATAAACATAGTTTAGAAAATGTCTTCTAAAGTTTGAAATAGTTTCGTATTGCAATTTACTGCAATACTACCAGTTTTTTATAATTAGTCCGCATGGTTAGCTACTTTTAAAATAAACATTTTAAATATTAAGTTGTTTTCTTTGCTAACAACATATATATTTGTAGAGAGAAGATGAAAAGATCATGACGTAGTGACAAAATTGGAAGGCCTGGCAACAAAATGTTGAAAGTTCCGTTAATAAGTTTCGTTTTTCAAAAGACATTTTTAAGAAATAAGAAGACATGCAGAATTAATTGATAAGTGTGCAATTGATTTACACTTAACATCGATCAAAGAGCGTTGTAGTTTGCAGATTTCATTAAAGTATATATTTTATGTTTCATATTAAAAGACTTTCTTCCCTCTTGAGATGGTTGTTCCTGTAGATATAAACGGCAATTGTCTAAACCCTGCATCTGACGATAAAAGGCAACTCGTAATGCAAGTAAGAACTTCTGCACTGATTATAAATGCGGCTAGTAGTAAGTTATGATTAATTCTTATTTTTTTAATCGGTTCTGTATATATCATACTGTAGAATTTCGACTATCTGAACCAACGAATTCCTGAACACTGTCTCTTCCCGCCTGTTTACTTCCAGCTCCCTCCCTCTACATATACATGTAAAGTATTACTTAATAAATAGTTGAAATTTTCTTCATAATAAAAATAGTTCAGAGAAGGTCTGCTGAAGTTTGATATAGTTTTGTATTGCATTTAACTGCAATACTACCAGTTTTTTATATTCAGTCCGCATGGTTTGCTTCTTTTAAAAGAAACATTTTAAATATTAAGTTGTTATCTTCGCTAACAATATATGCTTATACAGAAAGGTTTAAAGACTATAATGTAGTAAAAAACATTAGAAGGCTTGGCAACAAAATGTTGAAAGTTCTGTTAATAATTAACGTTTTTAAAAATACATTTTTTAGAAATATGAATGCATGCAAAATCCAATGGTAAATCTGCAATTAATTTAGACTCAATGTCAATCAAAAAGTTTTAGAGTTTGCTGATTTCATAGAAAGTATTTTTTTTTTCATATTTAAAGACTTTCTTTGCTCTCGACATGGTTGTTTCTGTAAATATAAACGGCAATTGTCTAAACCTGGCATCTGACGATAAAAGGCAATTCGCAATGCAAGTAAGAACTTTTGCACTGATTATAAATGCGGCTAGTAGTAAGCTATGACTCATTCTTATTTATTTTTAAATCGGTTCTGTACATATCATACTACAGAATTTTGACTATCTGAACCAATGAATTCCTTGACACTGTCTCTTTCTGCCTCCTTACTAACCCCTCCCTTCCTCTACATATACATGTAAATTATCCCTTAATGATTAGTTGGAATTTTCTTCTTAATGAACATAATTCATAAAATGTCTTTTAAAGTTTGATAATAATTTTAGAAGACTCAGCAAAGTTTTACGTTGCTGAGAAACGTGAAACCTTACTGAGTCTTCTGAAATAATTATAGTATTCTATAAGCCACTTGAGAAAGAAGATCGACTTCCAAGAAAATTAACGGTTGTAAAGTTTGAAATAGTTTTGTATTGCATTTAACTGAAATACTACCAGTTTTCCATAATCAGTCCGCATGGTTTGCTTTTTTTAAAAAAAAAATTGTAAATATTTAGTTGTTTTCTTTGCTTACAATATATATTAATAGAGAAAGGTTTAAAATACCATAATGTAGTTGAAAAAATTAGAAGGCTTAACAACAAAATGTTGAAAGTTCCGTTAATCAGTTTTGTTTTCAAAAAGATATTTTTCAGAAATATGAATACATGCAAAATCTAATGGTTAGTCTGCAATTGATTTGCACTTCATGTTGATCAAAAAGCTTTAGAGTTTGCTGATTTTATAAAAATAATATATTTCTTTTTATTTTTAAAGACTTACTTTCTTCTTGACATGGTTGTTCCTGTAGATATAAACGGCAATTGTCTTAACCCTGCATCTGATGATAAAAGGCAATTCGCAATGCAAGTAAAAACTTCTGCACTGATTATAAATGCGGCTAGTAGTAAGCTATGACTCATTCTTAATTATTTTTTAATCGGTTCTGTACATATCATACTTGGAAACTTCGACTATCTGAACCAACTAATTCCTTGACACTGTCTGTTCCTGCCTCCTTACTACCCCCTCCCTCCCTCTGCATGTACATGTAAATTATTACTTAATAAATAGTTAATAAATTCACCAGGAGATACACGGCCAGTGGAAACATTTATTTGCTACGTTTCGGAGTCTTAATTACCCCATCATCAGGCGCTAAAACAATTACAAAAATAATTACAGAAATAAGCATCTGTTACAGACAGAGCACATCAACAGAGATACAGTTGCAATATCACATTTCACTTACATAGAAAATTTAGAAAACGAGAGTTACATACACTGTGAGCAACATATTTTAACATGTCTAATGCAATATTCTAATTATACAGAAGTAATAAATTCATCAATCAACCTATAGGCCATGAGGCCACTAATTCCGAATCACAGATGTTGGTATCGATCATAGAGAAAACACCATCATAGTCCATCAGTTGATCCATTAATTTATATAGGGCAGCCCCAAGTATATCATTTTATAAATATTTTCTGTTACACAACTTATCCTAATCTAATTGAATTATTAGCGTTTTTTTCAAAATATTCCCTTCTAAACAGCTATCATTATGCCCTTCATTGAAATGTTTTTACATTTATCGTCGGATGACTAACAATAAACACTTTAATTAATTTTGAATTATGTACTATGCGCTGCTCTAATGTTAACCCAATATCTAGCCACGTTTTCACCATCGAGAAATAGGCCTGTCTTAATCTGGTAATGCCGAAGCTGGAAATCATCATGTATTAACGTTAATCACGCAAATCAACTCACCAAATGATAATCCACCTCATCCTTAACGTTATACATTGTCGAATTTCGTTTTATGAATTAATAAACCATTATGTAAATGTCCGTAATGTAGGTCCCATTCATCATATTTTAAGGTTTTGATAGTGGGTCGACCATAAAGTTTCGAAAATCAGTGATTTAAAGCGCCGTATGGTGATGGCTAATTTACTAGCTAAGTTTTTTGGTGGTAATTTTTGAATTTAAGCACTGTTTTTTAAACCGCTGCAAGGAGATTGGTCTCAAACCTATAAGAGGAATCGTGTATAGATTGTTAACTTATGAAGATGAAAGTTATTAATTTTGTTGCGTGCTAAATTTTACACGTCTTGATGGCTGAATTCTCGTTGGTTGAGATCGCTGCTCTGTTCTGATAATCTGCTGTTGTGGTACATTATTTATTATTCGAGCATTATCACTAGCTAAGTTATCCTGTTGTCTAACTGGAACTGGCTGCTGACTGTTCGTTAATTGTACTGTTAATACTGGCTGAGCTAAACTAACCGACTGTGCAGTGGTTGGGGTCCCATCAGTGCTATTTCCAGGAGCATCAGTGATGCTAGGCGGTGTTCTGAGTCCTATCTTCTTTAAGATGGAAATGTAGACAGCAGGAATATTCCCTCGTTCCTTGTCTATATTCATGCTGTTAAAACTCGCCATAATGGAGAATTTTTCTTTTAGATTTAAACCTCTAAATCGTGAATCTCGGTGGAGAATACGCGGGTTTTCGAAGTCAAATTTATGGCTAGGGTTTTAAAAAATGTGAATGGCCATGGAACTATTCATATCAGCATACTTGATGCGACACTTATGACTGCAGAAGCGTTTTTCCAGTCGATTGGAATTCCTCCCAATGTTCACCTTGTCACAGGTGAGACATCGTACTTCATAAACGACGTTGCTACACTTCAAGATTGGATCCTTGTCTTTCCGGCTGGGTAGCATGGAATAGACAGTGTTATTACATTTAGGCGCTAGTTTAACGTTATAATTTTGTAATTTGCGTTTTAACGTTTCGAAAGTGGACTTATGATAGGGCCGCCCTATCCATTTTGGAGGTTTATTTGCGACCGTTAAGATATTTCTTTCCCTGAGTTTGATTTTTGTTTTAAATAGAACTTGTGCCAAGAATTTTCTAGGATAGTTGTTTCTTATTTGCGTGTCTCTTGCTAACTTTAATTGTTTTTCTTGTTTTTGAGCATTACTCGTGAGAGTTTTTCCCGCCTATTGACTATTCTTTTCCTCCCTCTACATGTACATGTAAATGATCCCTTGATGAATATTTGGAATTTTCTTCTTAATGAACATAGTTCATAAAATGTCTTCTAAAGTTTGAAATAGTTTTGTAATGCATTTAACTGCAATGCTACCAGTTTTTCATAATCAGTCCGCATGGTTTGCTTATATTAAAAGAAACATTTAAAATATTAAAATTAGTTTTAAATAACATACTGGAAAATTTCCACTATCTGAACAAACCCATTCCTTAACACTGTCTTTTCCCTCTTTTCAATACTTTTTCCCTACCTTTACATGTACATGAAAATGATCCCATAATAACTAGTTTGAATTTTCTTCTTAATAAACATAGGTCAAAAAATGTCTTCTGAAGTTTAAAATAGTTTTGGATTGCATTCAACTGCAATACTACCAGTTTTTCATAATTAGTTCACATGGTTTGCTTCTTTCAAAAGAAAAATTTCAAATATTTAGTTGTTTTCTTTGCTTACAACATATATATTTATAGAGAAAAGTTTACAGGATCATGACATAGAAAAAATATTCGTAGGCTTAACAACAAAATTATGAAAGTTTCGTTAATAAGATTTGTTTTAAAAAATATAGTTTTAAGAAATACGAATACATGCAAAATCCGATTATAAGTCTACAATTGATTTACACTAAACATCCAACAAACAGCAATAGAGTTTGCAGATTTCATAAAAAGTATATTTTTTTCTTTTTATATTTGAAGACATTCTTCCGTCTCAACATGGTTGTTCCCGTAGATATAAAAGGCAATTGTCTTAACCCTGCATCTGACGATAAAAGGCAACTCACAATGCAAGTAATAAGTTCTGCACTCATACATGTACATATCATAAACGCAGCTACTAGTAAGATATGACTTATTTTAATTAAGTTTTTAATTGGTTCTGTACATATAATACTGGAAAATTCTGACTATCTGAATTAACCAATTGTTTGACACTGTCTCTTTTCGCCTAGTGACTACCCCTTCCCTCCCTTTGCATGTACATGTAAATGATCCTTTAATGTATAGTTTGAATTTTCTTCTTAATGAACATTGTTTAGAAAATGTCTTTTAAAGTTTAAAGTAGGTTTGTATTGCGTTTAACTGCAATACTACAAGTTTTTCATATTCAATTCGATTGATTGACTTTTTTCAAAATAAACCTTCAACATATTAAGTTGTTTTCTTTGCTTTCAACATATATATTTATAAAAAGAAGATTGAAAGATCATGACAAAGTTACAAAAATTAAAAGGCTTGATAACAAAATGTTGAAAGTTCCATTAATAAGCTTTGTTTTCAAAAATATATTTTTAAAAAATACAAATACATGCAAAATCCAATGGTCAGTCTGCAATTGATTTACACTCTACGTCTATCAAAGAGCGTTAGAGTTTGCGAATTTTATAAAAAGCGTATATTTTTTTGATATTTAAAGACTTTCTTTCCTCTCGACATGGTTGTTTCTGTAGATATCAACAGCAATTGTCTTAACCCTGCCTCTGACGATAAAAGGTAACTCGCCAAGCAAGTATGATCTTCTGCACTGATACATTTACATATTATGAACGCAGCTAGTTGTAAGCTATGACTTTGTTTAGTTAGTTTTTAATCGGTTTTGTACATATCATACTGGAAAATTCCGACTATCTGAACTAACAAATTCCTTGACACTGTCTCTTCCCACCTTCTCACAACCCGCGCCCTCCCTCTACATGTACATAAAAATAATCAAATTGTTACCTCATGAATTCATTTTAAATGTATCCTTGCTTATCTTAAAAATGTACTAAATGGATACTTCAGTGTCCCCTTAAAAAGGCCTTTTAGGGGTTCATTGGGTGAATATCAGGTCAATAACTACGTTAGGTAAGCCTTTGTATCTAATGCCTTGTCAGTTGCACGCAACGCCATGATTGCCTATTAAATTGGCGGCCTGTATCATTGATTTTTATGTCACGTTCATAATTTTCCATGATGGCCTCATACCCGTCATAATTACATCAGTCCAAACATGAATTAACTTAATTACAATAACTCTGTTATAGTGCTTTGACATTATCTGCGTGTAATTTACGACGCGCTATGGTTACGTGGACCAATTTTATCTGGATTCGTCATTGCATTAAATCATGAAACCCCCGTTTTGGTAATTGTCAAGAAATGCATTATCAAATGATTGAATCTGACCCCTTTTCAACCGACGAAAACACATAAAACGAGCGTTCATTAATGCGTTTTAATTAGGTGATGGCTCGCAGTTGCAAGAAAACGAATGCCAATAACGAAAGGATATTCCGTTGAATTACAAATAAAATCAAGATCTGCAAGAAATCATAGCAAGCACGGAAACTGTTCAAAATTGCCTCCATAGGTAAGCTTGGGATATAGTGGTACACGATTTTTTCCATCCACTACCAAGGCTTCATAATTCTCCGTTGTCTTTATGCAGAACCATTTCTTGAAATATCGCTTGTAGTTACTGCCATCTGGTTGTCATAAAGTGTACTAAATAACACAAATAGCGAAATTTCTGCATCAAATATAAATAGACCGCCACTGCCGTCTCTAAGCGCATAAAATATCACAAAAATTCGGCATATAACGAAATATTTTTTTTCGTCCTCACTTTAATTATGATTTTTTTGCATCCAAAGTTTTGAGCGGTTGAGCAGTTGCTTCCCCTAACTGCTGGCAATCAACGTTAACCGCCTTGCCTTGATAATCTTCCTATCTTTAGGGGCAAAGAGAATTTGCAGTTAGCTATTCCTGCACCAGTTGTTCTATTTTCAGCTAATACTGCATGTAATGTCAGGTAATTATTAAGTGCATGGTAATTTTAATCAGAGATATCATCATTCCATCTCCCGCGTATAATAGGAAATAACGGATCATCAGAGGCATTAAACTCATTTTTATTGCAATAACTGATGGTCTATGAGCTTTTTTCCCCCCTCCAAAATCCAAAACCCGCAATCGTGTCCAGCACTGCCCCAAGCAGAGTTGTGGTCACTTCCGTTTTCATTCGTACATCATAAATTCTCGTGTTCCAGTTCCTAGAAGCGTTACCCCTTGTCTGCTTTTGACATTAAAAGCCGCAATGAGAGCAACTCATTTGGAAATTAGGAAGTCCATTCTGGGATAATGGACTACGGAGAATTATATCGATTTAATTGAGGGAAGAGATATGTGACAGGATATCGAATGTAAGCGAGTTTAGATGACTATAAATGCTCATGGGCGCTGCCCATTACTGCGGCAGCGAACTTAGGAAATAATGTGTAAACGCGAGGGTCGTTCAGAAACTATTTATAAATAGCATTATTATATTAAATCATTGAAATGTTGACCTTAAATATTAAAATTTATCAGAACAACTTTAGTGACACGTAGTTCAATTTTCGATACGCACCTTAAATACAAATTAAAAGCAAACCAAACATAGCCTACAGAGTAGAAAAAAAACGTCCTAATTTTCAGATAGAAACATACTTGTTTTAGGCGCATTGTGGGCTAGATATCAGTTGCCAATCTAGGGCCAAAATCCTTACGGAATTACCAGCTATGGCCCAAATAAACTTGTTGGCTTCGGTGTATGCAATGATCCCAGATTTTTCGAATAGTCCTTGCCCTGTGCAACATAATTTCATATCCTTCGCAGCTTAATCTTAGACCCAGCCAAATACAGGATGGGCGTCAATCGTTTTGGGAACTTAATCCTCATTGTCTTTTCATTACAGAAACGTCCGATTATTTAACGTCCAGTCAGTGGGCCGTTTATGAGTCAGAAATTTCCACATCATTGCCATTATGCGGAATTACCACCGATGTGCGGAATAAAATTGCACTTGGCCAACAGTGAGAATGGACTATGGGGGATAATTCAATTATAGGCGATGTGGCGTGAGAGAAGGCTGAAACCTATAGAACCATAGAAGAGATAGGAAAGGGATCAATGGGATCGGAGCGCACTAGACGCGCCTTCAACTACATGGAAATGGCATGGAAAAGTCCGAAATAACCATGATAGGGGCGAGAGCAAACAAAGAAGGGCCGGTGGCAATGAATCCGAAAGCAGCGAGGGAACGACACACACGCATTAAAACACGGCTAATATCAATAGATTCCTATTTGGAAGACCCTGTGTGCATAACCCGAATGCAGAAGATTGCAGTCGTGATATCTGAAGTTTAAAAAAAAAAATGAAATCTCATCGCAATGGAGCAGTCTTATAAATGGCTTCCAGCAATTCAGAAGACAGTTTGAATAGTTTTCTTCGCGAAAGTTTTGACTCGTCCAGTTTCCATTTCCGAAATTAACATTAAGCGGGCCCTTAGGCCAGAGCTTCCAACGTTGAACAATTTATAGGAATTTTTAGAGAAAATTGTTTGAGATTCTAAGCAATAGCATGGCCACTTTTATTGAAAACAATAAATATGAGAGAAATGGAATAAATAATGTGTGTAAGGCATCTTTTTTCCTGATTGCATACATGAAGCTAGCACACAATGAAAACTTTCTAATTTTCTAAACAACAATTTTAGTCTAAGTAATTAGTGCAAATGAGTAAAATAATTAGTGTAATAATTATTGTAAAATAATAAATACGAAAAAAGGGACGTGTCTCTGGCGTCATCTACCCAGTTCAATGTAGCAATATTTGACATATTTCTTTTTATTAAAAAACTGTACGTAGGAAAAAGTTCAAGCTTAAAGCCACCAATTTCGTATCTAAAAAATTACTTAACACGGAAACAATAACCTATAGTTTAAGCCACTTGCATATTAATTGAAAGAAGATATACACTGTACATACTTGTGCTTTATGACACTAAGAACTAGACCATTTATATGCTCTGGAATACTATGTGTGCATATATTTCGAATGCAAAATATCGGATTGGTGATATTTAACGGTTAAAAAATGAATTCTCATCGCAATAGGGTAGTCTTACAA
>JAQGBN010000067.1:0-12291 GCA_034698465.1 Tachypodoiulus niger | reverse complement strand
CATGGTTTAAAAAAACTGCCCTATAAGATTTGCACAAGTTCACATATCCAATAAACCATCTTCATAACTAAAAAAATTTCCAAAATGTTTATTAAACACGAAAAAAAAATACCCCAAAACGTTACATTTTCTGAACTTGTCTACTGCTCCTGTAGCTGACCTCCAAAGTAGTCGTTCTGGGCCTTCAGAGCCTTGGTGTAGGCTATGATATCCATGCCGTCCACCAATTTGATGATCTGAAAGTAAACATATTTCTGGCTTCTGATTTAGCGATGCAGACTTGAAAAACTCGTCAAAGATTGACTACCGTAGCTCTGAAGGTCCTTGGACCGTCGGCTGAAGTCCTTTCTGCAAGAATCTTCACCAGGCCTCCGGGAATTAGCAGCAAGGGATCGACCATGGATATATCAAAAGTGATAAAGCATGATGGATCTTGGCACGATGCCTCCACGCACGTGACTTCAAGTATGTTTTCGGCACTCTTGAAGACCCGTACCCTGCGGTAATGCAATATCGGCTGAATTAATGCATTAACAGAACATTTTCTACTGGAACCTTGCTTGATTTTTATGGAAAAACAATGTCTTAAACAAAATCCAGATGGCCATTCGGAGAATTCATGACAAATGAGCGAATGAATTCGATTTAAGAATATCATTTCTCAATAAAATGAAATGAATATTTAGAGAATTGAAAAAAAAAACAGGACATGAATTTGATTAAAAATATTGTTTTTAGCTAAATTGAAATGAGTATTTAGAGATTTCCAAGTGAAAAAAATATCTGTGACTAAGTTAAAATGAATGTCAAAGGAATTATAAAAAATGGATTGATTTTCAAAATTTAAATAAACTAAATTAAAATGAGTATTTGGAGATTTCTAAGTGAAGAAATGAATTCGATTTTCAACAAAATGTTTGTGACTAGTTAAAACGAATGTCAAAGGAATTTTATAAATGAATTGATTTTAAAAATTTTAAATAAATTGAAAATAAACTAAATTAAAATGAGTATTTATAGATTTCTAAGTGAAGAAATGAATACGATTTTCAAATTTGAAAAGAAAAAATGAATCCGATTTTTTTAAAAATTAATTGTAATTAAATAAAAATAAATTTTCTGAGAATTCAAAAAAATTAGAAAACTAATTCGATTTAAACAATTGTCTGTAACTAAATTTAAATAAGTGTTCAGAGAATTTTATAAAAATTAGAAAATTGATTCGATTTTTAAAAAAAATTGAACTAACTACATTAATAAATCAGTTTTAAGAAACTTGAGTCAAGACTTTCTCAAAACTTGAGAAAGATTAGAAAATTAAAAAAATATATATATTTAAATGAATTTTAATCAGAGAATGTTTTAAAAAATGAGAAAATTAATTCGATTTCCAACAAGTTCTAGATTTCTAAGTACTCGCAAACTGCGGAATATCATTTTTCAGCTGATGAAATTGTTGGACAGAGGATAATTTTACAAATTTATCACGGTTGCAAATTGGTGGCAGCCGAGTTTCAAATCTTTTCACGAAAATGTTTCGTAAACATACCACAGAGGAACTACTGTTAGAATCCAACTTATTTCCCGTATCCTTAGATAATAAACTAAAACGTGCTCAAAACAAAGAGTGCTGAGCCAGAACCAATCAGAGCTGTCCAACTTATCGAGTATGCCTTCCAGCAATAAGAAACCCAGTTATTGCTCAATGGATGGCATAGCATGGGACAGGAAAGACTAATCGCAAAACAGGTTTTTGCATTCTATTGGTCCATTTGAATTCCGTTTAATTTCTGCTTAATTTGCACAGAGACCACGGAATCATGATCAATACATGGATCATTATGAGACCTGTGGAGGCCAGAAAACACGAAATGTTGGTAATTTTACGCTACCTTCCAACGACACAAACAACATTTGTGTTCGATGTCTTCACGAGCTCGTGGAGGTCGACACGCCGATGAGGTTTCGCCACGTCCGCCATAAATTGCCCAGAATTTATCCGTCAAATAAAAAAACCTTCCAAAACAACATTTTTGAACAATCGGAATTAAATCGCAGAACTAGAAATCGAGCAGATTTGTATTTCGAAAATATGCCGATAGGCGGCGCCCGCAACGTGAAGTGGCACTGGAACACGTGGCAGGCTCCATATCGTCAAATAATACACGTATCTTCGAACTTTTTTTCAATCAAGAACACCACGTTTTGCTGAGAAGTATTATTTCCAGTCAGAACGCCATTATTTTCAGGTGCGAATGAAAATTCGATTTTATTGCTCGCCTCCTTTTCAACAAAAGGCTCAAAAATGAGCGAATAGAAGCGCACGTGCGCCTCTGCGCGTAGGAGATCAACAAGTCTCTCAACAGGTGGCGCACCCGATCGGCTGTCACCCACTTCCGGTGGCTCCAGCTGATTGCAAATCTGGTTTGGTATGTCGCAATTTTCAGATTATTTTCGGATTTTTATCTTGGATTAATTCGTTTTTTTAAATGCTGCATTTCCACTAATTCCGTGTAAAAGCGCGGTTCTCTCGGGCCAAATCCGAGTACCAAACGATAAGCTTGTTCACAGGCGGAGATTAATTTCCATCTCAAATTTCAGGGATTTCGCCCGGGTCAAGGTTGCCCGAAGACGAAACCTGTCTTGATCTGTGATTATTTCCGCTGTTGCCAGGCTCTCCGATAGCTTCGAAAAGCGAAAGAAACGACCAGATCTGGCCTCCGATCGCGCGATGCTGCCGACCCGGAACTTGTGAGGGCCCGGGGGAGTTGATGGTCATGCGAGGGGAAGGATAATCCCAAGCAGCTTGAGATGGAGGTATTTAAGGTAAGTGACAGGTCTAAATCAGATCTGGGAACTCATTTTTAGGGGATTAGGAGTTCGCAGTTTGCAGTTGGACGTGGGAAGGGTGGCAAACCATGAGGTATCAAACGCGGTAACCCTACGCAAAAATACATTTTATTCCAGTACAAAACGGTGTAAGGGCCTTTCCCATGCTGCAGGAATGAGGATGCAACTGGGACACTTAGTGAACCCATTTTTAGGGGATTAAAAGTTTGCAGTTGGACTTGGGAAGGGTGGCAAACCATGAGGTGTTAAACGCTGTAACCCTACCCAAAAACATGTTTTTTCAGTTCAAAACGGTGTAAGGGCCGTTCAGTTTTTTTAAATTCGATTCTTAAGCGAGAAAAGCTGATTTGTCGGCGTTTAACAAGTTGTGGTTTGGCACCATTGGTGCACATTGACCAGGTGATAGCCTGGAGCGGCTGGAGTTGGTCCCTGCTCACCTACTTGCTACCCTTCTTGCAAGAGTTTAAGCGAGGTTAAAAAACAAAGCACCCACTTGACCAACTCTTTTTGAAGCTACAAGTGTAAATCATAGAGCAGTTTATCTGAGGTCTGTTTATCTAATGGATCTCAAATATCTGCTTTTAACGGTCGCTTCTTGGATATTTAGGGTGTGCCGCTCTCTGTTGCTTGAATTGCTAGCATGGATCGCCCGAAAAATCTGGGTTCGTATGAAAGAAGGCAATCGAATTCTCGTTTTTGTTTGGAAAGTCAGGGAAAAGGACGTTTTTGCTCGAAAATTGTTCTTACCTAGGTTTTATTTGAAATGTATGTCAAATTAGCAGTGCTTGTGAAACATGTGCTAAGCTCAACATGTTGCAACGTGGGTGGGGGCAAACGATCAAGGGGCCCCTTTGTCCATACTCAAGGACTTAGGGGCAGGAGAGCGAAGCAAGAGAACAAGGGCCCCTCTATTCATGCCCAGGCCATCCGGGGAGGATGCGATGGGCAGGAATACAAAAGGCCCTTGTGAGACCAAGGGTGGGCTGATCGGACAACAACCAATGGAAGAAGGGACAGCACTCACCTTGGACCGATGGAGTATAAGAAGGGACCGAGTGGGAAGAGCTCGCACTCTTTGGATCCTGCGGACTACCGATGTGTCCAGCTCCTTAGCACTACGCCTACAAGAAGACAAGTCCTAGAGTTAATAGTTATCGTTCATTATCTTATGCTTATACTGTAAACCTAATCATTTCACGCGTTACGAGTCTCCACTCCGCACCTTTGTAGCAATCGTTTAGTTGTTAAACCAAGTTATTTGCGCTTAGCCTTATAATAAACTCATCTGTACAAGAAACACCTTTGAAGTCTACAAATTCTGTCTTGCCTGCCAACTTCCCCAGTTTAGGAGGCCCAAATCTAGAGAAAATAGGGTCACCCGAGGTAAGTCTACCGCCAAGGTACCTCCGCCGACCCTCTCTGCAGCCAAGACGCCCGGCAACACCACGCCCGGCACATCCCCGTGAGCGCGAGAGCGACAGCCCACTCACAACTGGCGCCCAACTATCTCGGTGTACCTACCCCGACACCAGAGTTTTCTACTAGCCATGGATTCCGGTTCTCCCTCGATGCCCGTTCTTTCCCTAGCCGTCGAGGAGGCGGTAGGTTCGACCTCGCCTACACCGGGCCTAACCGGTGAGCCCGGACGAATGTTGGAAGAACCGCAGTCGGGGATTCCCTCAGATCCACAGCCGGATGGGGCCGGGACGGCCTCACCTCCTGCGTGTTTGCAGCTACCCAGGGTATCCGCAGGCGAAGCTCCGCGATCCTTTTTCTCCCCATGGACATCGCCGATCACCGGCCTGGTACCGGCTTCGGAACACCTCAGCACTTCAGTGCACAGCGAGCTCCTGGCGTTCATATCCCTACTCAAGGAGTCCAGGGAGGAAGCCTTGCGGACTCATCAGGCCGACTTACTTCTCATTTCTCAATTGCGCTTGGATTTGGCGAAGGTCCAGACGAACCAACCTGAGGTCCCCATCTCCGCTTCCGAGGTGGTGCATCAGATAGTACCGCCGTCCGGGGCAACGCCCGATCGGTACGTCGCCCAGTTTTCCCCGGGGGTGGCCTCACCAGTTCCTGTGGCCCATAGCACCGAGCAACCAGCATCTCCGTTGGGAGATGCCCTTACAGTAGCGATGTCATCGGCAACGGATTCGGTGCAAGCGACGCCCCAAGAGGCGGCAGCGTCGGCACCCTCTCCGGTGGCAGTTCCACGGGAGGCCACCGCGTCTGAGGTGACCGAGACCAAACCTCCGGGAGGTGACGTACCTGCGGACGGGATCCAGTCTGGAGGACCCCAACCGACTCCGAAGAACGGGCGGTCCCCGGGATCTCCCCGGGAGCCCGACGACACATCCGATGCCTCGGCTGCCGCGCCGTCCTCGGACATCCTAGTGGCCCTTCCCCGGCCGGCGCTCTCTAGGTCGGATCCGGTCAGCGGATCCCCAGCGCCATCAGCAATGCTTGCAGGGGCATTACCTCGATCTGCACAGGACTCCACGCTGCCGTTTCGCCCGTGGAGATCCACTGGTTTCCTCGATCCTAACAGATACCCGGATTTCGTCCCATCGGCTGTCACGGACATGAATAAGCTGCACGACATGTTCAAGGTGGCGGGCACATTTGACGGCAACAGAGACCATTTTAAAGGATGGTTTGTTACGTTCGAAGACGCCCGCGTACTCAATAAGATCTCCCATGCATATGCCCTCAGTGCCATCGGGTGGAGCATGGCGGGCCACGTCAAATCGTGGTGGGTGGAACACCGCTATTCCGTCCGTTCGTACTTGCAGGCCATTAAGGACATCAGGGAACATTGGGCTCGCCCAATTCCCGATTCCACGACCAGGGACCAGATCAAGTCTGCACAGCAACGTCACCAGCAATCCACCGTGGATTTTCTCCACTACATATCTCGCCTATTCGATAGACTGGAATTACCTGCACCTGAGCCGGAAAAGATCCAGTACACTTTCGATGCCCTTCACGCCATCATCAAGAAGCACATTTCTCTGCGCCACATCTTCTCCTTCGACGACTTGTGGCAGGCTGCAGTACTGGAGGAGGAAACCCTTTCTCGCTCCGGGCATTGGGTGGTGCAGCAAGGCCGACGCCAGGACTCGCAATCCTTGGAGACTTCGGTGGACGCCCGGCCATCTTCAACCGCTCAGGGCGGGAGCTTCAGGCAGAGGGATAATCGGCGAAGACCCGGTGGTCGGCCTTTCACGCAGGGTGACCGGGGGTCACCAACATCGACGTCCTCCATAGGCGGATCCCCACCTCTCCCGAACATGCCCGCAGGGGGCGGGCGCGTCGCCTGCCACCAGTGTCAGTTGCCAGGGGTCAATGTTTTCACTTGCCCCAAGTGCAAAGGGGTTAATAAATCTCTTAGCGTCAATCTCTTTTTGGTTGACTCGATACTGGCGTGCCACCAGATCACGGTCTCGGGGAATGATTTCCTGACGGCTACCTGCCATTTCGGGGACATTGCTACTCAGGCCATCTTCGACTCGGGAGCGACTACCTCCATGGCCGGCGGAACTCTATATCTTCAATTTGTCGAAGCGGGTTTTCCCATGGCCGAGAAACGATCAGTCGTACAACTCGCGGGCCACGACCCGGAATCAAAGCAGATCTTCGTATGCACCACCAAGGTGTCACTACGGGACCGGCTATTCCCCATCTCCATAACGTTTGTTCCTTCCTTCGAACAACCAGTCCTGCTGCTGGGCTTCGATTTCATGGCTCTCGCGGGCATTGTGCTCAACCCCCGGCGGGGCTCCTGGCATATCGAGTCGGAACTGTCGCGGGCGGGTGGCCCGCAGAGCCCCCCGATGCGCGTCTACGCCGCTTCCATTTCCGACATTCTGCTCTCGCAGGAGGAGGCGACTGGCCTGTCTGAGGAACAGAGGTCCATCATTAATCGCCTCTTGATTTCGGTGGCTAGAGTATTCGAACCGCCTACGGATCCGGCCCGGGTGGAGCCTCAAGTCATCCGCATCGTGGAAGGGGCTAAGCCGGTGGCCCAGAAGCTCTACTCGACCTCGCCAAAGCGACGTTCCCAGATGCAAGAGCTCATCAACGCTCTATTGTCTAAAGGCTATCTCATCCCTTCTACCTCCGCATGGGCAGCTCCGTCCCTACTTGTCAGCAAGGGTCCGGATACCTCGGAGATGAGACTGGTGACGGATTTCCGTGGTTTGAATAGTGTCACCATACCGGATGCGTATCCACTTCCGCGCATTGCTGAGCTACTGGCTGGTCTGTGTGGAAAGCTGTTCATGACGTCGTTCGACCTCAGGGAATGCTATTGGCAGATCCCCATTGCTCCCGAATGCCAGCG
The DNA here is from genome assembly GCA_034698465.1 of Tachypodoiulus niger. Lineage (NCBI taxonomy): Eukaryota > Metazoa > Arthropoda > Diplopoda > Julida > Julidae > Tachypodoiulus > Tachypodoiulus niger. The sequence continues at coordinate 5,096 of JAQGBN010000067.1, read as the reverse complement.
ATTCTTCACAACCGTCACCCCTTTCGGGACATACTGTTACACCCGAATGCCGATGGGCGCCCGGAATTCCTCTGCACATTGCCAAAGGGTGGTGGACAGGATCCTACAACAACTCCCTCAGGTCGATGCCAAAGTCTACCAGGACGACTTGCTTATCTGCAGTGATTCCTTCGAAGATCATCTGGAGCACGTCCGTCTCGTCATTACCACCTTACTCGACCATAATTTTGCGTTGAAACGCAGCAAATGCTCCTTCTTCACCAGCAAAGTGAAATTCCTAGGGCACATCGTCACCCCGGCGGGGGTATCGCCACTACCGGAGAAGGTGGCGGCGGTGTTAGCCTTGCGTGCGCCTGTCGACGTCAAACACCTCAAATCGTTCCTGGCCTCATGCAAGTGGTTCGGGAAGTTCATTCCCGACCTGGCGGAGGTGGCTCACCCCCTAAACCATCTTCTCAAGAAGGACGTTCCGTTCATCTTCTCGGAGGAGTGCGTGTTGGCATTCGAGGAACTCAAGCACCGTCTGGCCACCGCTCCCATACTGGCGAACCCGGATTTCTCCAAGAGCTTCCATTTGTTCACGGATGCAAGTGGTCACGCCATGGGAGCCTTCTTGGCACAAGGAGAGGAAAGCGACCTCCAGGTCATCGAGTACGCCTCCAAGAGCTTCGACTCTGCCCAAACCAACTATTCGGCCACAGAGCGGGAGTGCCTCGCCGTTATCTGGGCGATCAAGAAATTCCGCGGCTACCTCGATGGGCTAAGGTTCATCGTCCATTCGGACCACCAGCCACTGCGATGGCTGATGGCCAAGAAGGACCCATCCGGGCGTCTCGCCAGATGGTTGATGGAGGTCCAGCAGTTCGACTTTCGAGTCGAATACATCCCCGGGAGACTTAATGATCTCGCGGATTTGCTCTCCCGCCAGTCTGGTGAACCACAACAACTCGTGGTGATTCATGCCATCCGGATTGTCAACAGTGCTTGCTCGGAGGAGGATTTTGCTGACATGTTGAGCGACGATCCTGAGTGTGCCCGCATCATGGCGGCCCTCAGCGACGGTACTGAGATGGTGTCGGTGCCTTTCCGCACATACACCTCCAGAGGTTACTCCATGTGTGGGCGGCTGCTGTACCGACATCTCACGGCACTGGACGATGATGAACCTCGGTTAGTGGTACCCAGAGCTCTCCAGCATCAAGTCATCTGCGACAATCATTATTCCCCGGATGCGGGCCATCCCGGGGTCTTAGCGACCATCGCCCGGATTACGCAGAGGTTCTATTGGAGCGGCATGCGCAAAGCCGTCCAGCAGTTCATCGCTTGTTGCAAAGACTGCCAGATGTTCAAGCCCATTACGGTGAAGGACCCTGTGCCTATCTGCGCGCCAACAATCCCGCCCAGGTTTGAAGTATTGAATGTGGACATCGTTGGCCCACTACCGGCCACTCCGACGGGCAACCAGTTCATTTTCTCTGTGTCCGACACGGCTTCGAGCTACGTCGAGCTATTTCCCACAAAGGATTCCAAGGCTGAGACCTTGGCCCAGCTGTTCCTTAACGAGATTTGTCTGCGATTCGGCACCCCACGCATGGTTCGGTGCGACAACGGTCCCCAGTTTTTGTCGACCGTCTTGGAGCAAACGGCCGCAGCAGTCGGATTCCGACTGTTTCGGATTGCCAAGTACCATCCGCAGGCGAATCCAGTGGAACGTCGCCATCGAGAGTTAAAGACCAAACTGGCAATTGCGGTCCACGGGCATCACGATCAATGGGATATCCACCTGCCCGCAGTTCGCTGGGCCTTGAACTGCGCGGTTAGCCAGGTCTCTAATACATCCCCGTTTGCCATCACATTCGCCCGCATGCCACGCTCCCCACAGGATAATGCATTGGATTTCCATAGAGCATGCTCTGATCCTCTGTTCACGAAGAATCCCTTTGGGGTTTTCTTGCAAAAGGCCGCTTTGTGTTTCCTCGATGCGAAGGACAAAATCGAGGCCGCCCAAGACGATCGTCTGCTGGCCAACGCTCAGGGCAGGGAGGATGATACTTACCGGCTGGGAGATCAAGTCCTGTTGAAGTCGCGACCAAGGAGCTCTGTGGCCCTTCTGCAGACATCCAAATTGGCCCCCAAGAGAGATGGTCCGTTCACCGTCCAGCGCATCATCTCGCCAACGGTGATGGAAATTTGGGACCCTCTCCGGGTTCGGTCGCTAGGGGTATTCCACATCTCGGATCTCAGCCGTTTCCGTGCCACGCCCGACGAGTCCCCGACGCCCGCAGCAAACATTGGTCGGACGAAGAGGCCATCCAAAGGTCTGCCGAAATTGAAATCGGTCATTCCCCCGGGCATCTCGGCTCCCGAGGACATCTCCTGGGAACGCTGCCAGGATGACGTCGACCTCGAAGCTTTGCCTCTGGCTGATCCGGTGGTCACCAGGGTCGGGCGTAAGGTCGTTAAACCCCTACGATTTCAGTCGGTTGTCATGACGGATTTAGACGGTCCCCTCGATCACGTGCTCGGCGTTTTTGGCACCAACGTGGTGATGGACTTCTACACACGCACAGAACATTACGTCACGCAACAAGGGGTCAGTGAAGACAAGGCGGCCATCTACGTCCGCACTTTGGTGACCATTAGCCACTTCATGGAGGTCTCTTCTTTAATTGCTACCGGCATGCCTCCGCCGCTGGCCGAACAGTGCTCCTTATGGTTCAAGGTCGTATGGGCGGCCGAAGCCCTTACTCGGCGAGAGTGGCCCCAACATCTGGCTCGCATCTATCCCGACGTACTCTCCCCCTCTTTCTACAACAATGGGGAGGTCCAATCCGAAGAGGCGCTAATTGCCGAGTATATTGGTTATCGCAACTGGGTCTCCCACGCTGCTCAATTAGTCACGCCGGGCTTTCCGAGTTCGGATCACGGGGGTCAATTAGCATGACTATCAACTGCTTTGATAGTTCCGCCTCGTTCTTTCCCCGTCGGTTTATCCTTCGGCAGATACCGACACGTTCTCACGGCTAGGCCATTCTCTTGGGACGGCCCATACCACGTGACCGGATTTCAGTGTCACTTTCTTCCTGCTCATAACGGTCAGTTTCGAACTTTCCATGCCATGAACGACATCGAGGTTCCCGCTGCTCCGGAGTTTCGCGCCATGAATGAAGAAGTCGCGCCCGGGGTAAACGTCGCGGGACCAGCCGACTTTGTACCGCAGGCACGGGCCGTGCTGGCGGACTTGACGGGAAACACCGCTCCGGAGGCCATTCCGGCCGATGGTGACTATGGGCCCGGAATTCCTCGCACCCAGAACTTTGCCGCAGGTATCCCTGGCCCGCCGATCGTGTTCCCTTATCCACCGGACCTGTTTACCCTCATCCAGTCCACTGCAGCCGCCCTCATGCAAATAGCGGAGCCATTACACGCGGCGACCGATATCATGGTGCAGTCCGCCATTCCTTTGTCCACCACCGTCGCTCAGCAGTCCCTGTTAGAGAGCTTCATCCAGGCTGTCCGCGACAGGCAACGATACTTGGCGAGGGCAGAGGATTTGTCCAACATGGTCACCGCCGAGCGAGAGGCCCACCGGGCCACTCGTCAAAAACTGGAGCTAGCAATCGACTATCTTTCCCAGGCTTGCTCCATCATCGAGCGCTTGCGAGAGGCCCCGCTGCCGGGGCCACAATCTGATGTGGCTCAACAAGCTCCTGACATCGCTCCGGACTTTCTCCCAGAGCGAGCCGTGATTCTTACGCCACCATCAAATCGGGCAACCACTTCAGCAATCCAGCAAGCCCCCGGCACCCCGGAGACCACTGCTGAGGCGGTCCTGCACATCTCGGCCACACCCTCGTTCGATCCGGACGCCGAGATCCTGGCCCGACCTCATGGATCCAAACGCAAGGCGGGTCAGCGGATCCCGATGCCCGCCGGATTCGAGTACCGGGTGGATTCGTCGGAGGACGAGACTTACCCGGAACCATTAGGAACAGTCCACGAAGCACCTACGATCTCCGTGCGGTCTAGCCCTTCACGCACCCAAGGTAGAAGAACCCTTCTCAAGAGTTTGACGGTGCCCAGGAAAACTCCCCCCAGCGCGTCCAAGCGTCGGTCTCCCAGGCGTCGGGCAACGGTGGTGTCGTCCCCCGTTAAGCGCGCCAAGAGAACCATCTTTAAGGACAGCCCCGCGAAGAAGAGTTGTCTGCCGGCAGAGGTTGACCGAGTTCCTCTAGAAAGACGTACCTCCCCGAGATCCAAGTGCACTCCTGCGGTGAGTCGTCCATCGACAGTGACGGCTCCTAGGTCTCCCTCGTCGGATGAGTCTTCCGGCGACGAGTCGGACACCCGATCCTCCGTGTCTCCACGGACCCGTTCCAAGAGGTGCGCGTCTTCTGGCCATAAACGCGCCCGGAACTCATCCGGCAAAAGCTGGGGCGTCAAATACGGGCGGGAAAAGCGCAAGGAATTTGTGCTTTTCCAATACTTCCTGTGCCCGTCCCGGGAGGTCACCGAGGATCCGAAGAAGCTTGCGGCTTTCGAGGCCCGTGCGGCGCGTCGCATGGCTGAGGACCCGTCCACCACCTACGTGCCCCCCAAACCTGGGGATCCAGACTACGCCCAATGGGAGATCCTTCACAGGCTGCCTCGTCCGGGGGGGGGGCGTGAGGTCTGTTACTGGTGCTTCTCCAGGGCCAAGAAGTACGATAATTGCTTCACACATTGGCATGGAGCCTATCCAATTCCTCCGGAACGGCGCATCTTAAACCCGAAAGGCCCCCCTCCAACCTGCAGAATCTCGGCGGCTGATATTCGGGTGCTGGATATCATGGTCCGGCGGGCCATGGCGGACCCCCGGGAGTTCTAGTGCGGCGGAGGCCCTGATCAACGGCCCCCTCCACCCACTCCGGAAATTCTCGTTCCCACTGTCATTTGGGGGGGTGCAACGTGGGTGGGGGCAAACGATCAAGGAGCCCCTTTGTCCATACTCAAGGACTTAGGGGCAGGAGAGCGAAGCAGGAGAACAAGGGCCCCTCTATTCATGCCCAGGCCATCCGGGGAGGATGCGATGGGCAGGAATACAAAAGGCCCTTGTG
>JAQGBN010000066.1:0-12301 GCA_034698465.1 Tachypodoiulus niger | reverse complement strand
AAATGTCCCCGACTTTCCACGACTTCTCCAGCCCATCCACAAATTCCTCAAATCGAAATCCCCTTCATTTTCCACAGGGTCCACTGAGGCCCTGCTCAGTCCTCACCCCCTTCAACTTTTCGTTTCCAGATCCGAATTGTTGGCATTCGTGGTCCACCTGGCCCACCTCGGTGCCCCCTGGCGGGCCATCGTTTCCCATCCCACCCCACCCCCCTCCTCGACCCCCTTGGCGCATTTTAATTTACGAGAGCCTCGCCAGGCTGAACAGAAAAAAAAAAGGCAACCAAAAAAATGGCCGAAAACAACGAGGAGCCCCCGAAGAGAGAATCCTACGCATTGTGTTCGGGCTACAAGGACCACTTTTTTTGGGATGGGGGGGAACCTCGGCTGTTCCCCAACCCTCTCCAGAGAGAAAACTCTTTTGTTGAATATTATTTATGGCACCCTGTAGGCTGGAGCGTAATTGGACGAGAGAAGAACAACGTGTAAGGCCTAATGCGAAACAACAAAACGGAGCCATGTTTTTCGGCCAAATTGAAAAACACCTTTTTACAAAAAACCAAAAAAAAATCTAAATCGTTTTCGGGTAACGATTGCGTCCGAAAGAAACGGGGGTAAGGCCAGGTTTGCTCATCGCTCACCGCAGAAGAAGGGTTCATTAACTGGGTTAAAAAAGAGCGGCGTTTTTGCCGCAAGGGGGAGCGCCATCCTGGATGTTCCTGTTAGTTTTTTTGTTTTTGTGGACCTTCCAACAAGCATGTACTAGTAGTGAGAGGTGTAAATTTCGTTTAATGTATCCTACAGTAAAACCAGAAATAAGTCGAAATGCAAAAAAAAAATCAACTTTTAATTAATTTTCTGAAACCATTTTCAATAAATGTTCACATTAATAAAAAGCATTAACTACTTCATATATAAAAAATGTGTGTTAACCAATTCATACTATTTACTAACACGAACCTGAATTTATAATGGTTTACTTACTCGAGTTTCTTACTAAAACATCACCACAATTACGAAAGAAAAAGACCGTTTTCGGTGGTCGCATAGCAGTTTTTCATGTTTATTTAATTTTTCATGAAAAATGTGGACATTTTAAACTGTAAAAAATAGTACAGACCCTAGTGGACGACAAATTCAATACGGAACAAAATAAAAGTAGCAATTACAACAAGTATTTGAAGCAAAAATGTGTAAATTTTATGCATGGTGGGCACCCATTTACATGTAGGTTTTATAACACTTGTTGCAACTTGAATCACCCAGGTGAAAAGATCATTATGTAATTTCCTATTGATATCACTATGTTTCGATACTGATTTTACTATATATACTCAGCATACAGTGGTTTTTTGAGTAGTGATATTAGTATGCTTTGTGATATCACAATTAGTGGTTTTTGGGACTACTACTATCTATTGTACTATAGCGAAAACGGCAACAATGTTCCAGTCTGGGGCTAACATATGTGACATTTCTCGATATCAGAGGGTTTCTCGCTAAATCTGCTATCACGTGGCACAAAAAACGCTTTCCATTAAATTCCCCAAGGGGGGCGATGAAATCGGGCCAACCCGATTCCCCCTTCGTCTCATTATCGAAAAAAGTGAAACCTTTTTTTCATTTCGAGGTCGCACGTTTCGGCCTCCATAAAACGATCACTTCCATTAACGGATTTCGCACGCAAATGCAGTAAATCGTTACATTAAATGTTATTGCGAATCACTTTCATAAAATCCTAAGATTAAAAAAAATAATAATAATAAAAAAAACCGACACCAACGAAAGATGGCCTACAAAAGGTAGCATTCGTTTTTACTTCTACCCCTAAATACACTTGCGAGCGACCCACCTAAAGGTATTAAAAAAAATATTTCGTTCAAAAAGTAGATATCCAATTTAAAATATGAATTGCTCGTTTCGTGAACAATTCATTGATCCTTAAAATGCGACTAATTTGACTACCTTTATCTGTACAATCGGTGTGAATTTATGGCATTGCTTTCTCGTGCTATTCTCCTATGAAATCCAAGAGGAAATTCAGACAATTTAGGTGCATTTAAAAGCGCTTCAAATTGTTAATCAAAATAGCTATTCCGATGTACGAAATGTTTTTTTAAAAATACATTTCGGTGCATAGGCCAGTTTCTGTATACTTTCACATTTTTGGCTCACCCTGAACTCAACATTTTCGAGGTTTAAGAGAGTGAGAAAAAATGCAACATTTCGTCCTAAAAATTAGGCACGGCCCCGTTTCGTATTTTTCACCGGAGTTATTTTTCCTAGGAACGGATAAAAGTCAAGTCCAAGGTAAACGAGTATGAAAAACAACGGCCGAGACAATGAAAAAACCAAAAGGGGCGCGCAATAAATAAATAAATTTCCAGCCTATAAATATTAAAGGGGAGGAGATGACAGCCCCATTGCATAGGGCGCCTATCTAGGATCTGGGACCGAAGTAATTTATCTGGCTGCTTATGGCTCGTTAAACGGGCGGTGCATTGCACCAACCAGCGTCAAATTAATGATTACGAAAATAAAAAAAGAGAAAAGAAAAAATGCATAACGGGGCGGGAAAAAAAAGCCCAGAAAAATGAATCGAAGGAGATTTCGTGATAGCCTACTCGTGGATGATAAACTATTTTTTTTTTTAAACGGCCTTAAAAATGCTGCGTAACAAGCAATGTTTTTATGTAACGGTGAGCTATACACGCAGGGTTACCCGGGTCACGAAGTGAAGGGAGGCGAAAATCATGCTCCAGAAAATCAGAAATAAATTAAGATAATAGCACTTTTTTTAAGAATAGAGAAAACCGTAAAAACGTCGTGGTAATTACTTACAAAATATACATTCTTTAAGAACAAAAAACAAAAGAAAATACACTACATTAATTCCTTCCTGCCAATTAACTCCAATTAAATGCGTTAATTGAAAGAAGTTAAAGAAAAAGTAAAAACAGGCAGAATGAGCTTCAAGATGGCGGCTGCCAATCTAGCATTACATTTCGGGTTAATTTTGTATTTATTTGTTTATTTAAGAGTTTAAAAATATGGCAGTCAAGCTGAAACTGATCAAGTCTAGTTCTCGAGGAATTTCACATCATATTTTGTACGCAAAACTCTTTAAAACACGCATCAAGGTGGCAGAATGAGACCCAAAATGGCGGCCGCCGTGCATTTCCAACATGGCTTTCAAAATTTTCGCCAGGAGATAAAAATATCTTTCCCACACACTGCAAAATGATAATCGGAGCTTTAAAACCAACCACCAAAATATAATAAAACGCGCAGAAATGGCATTTGGTTCCTGCAATGCGATACCCCGCTGGTTGGGAACCAATCACCCTGGGCACCCCCTTACCAAACCGAACTCCCCAAACCCCCTCACCTCAAACCCAATCGCGTTCATACGTCGGCTTATGCAAATTTATGCAAATCTTCTCATCCAACCGAGGATTTATTTGAGCTTTTCTCTGCAGAGGAATAAAAAAAATTTATCGGGGAAGAATTTCGCATTTGTGAGTCACGATATAAGAAAGGGTAACAAGCAGCGCCCCCACGGAGTGCAATTCCACAAATCGTGCCAAGACAGTATTTTTCAACCCTCCAAATTCAAATTCAATAACCATTTTCGGCAAGTAGGCCGATTGTGCGTGGCTACCCTTTCTTCAATCGAAATGACGTCATTTCTGACTAAATAAACGCCATCTATGGACTACATGTGACACATGAGAGAGGATGGAGAAGGGACAGGGGGTAGTCAAATTCGGACTAATTTCTGAATTGATGGGTGAGTATGGGTCAAAAAGTCCACTTTTTAATGGCCGTCCTTTGAGCTTATGATGCATAAGACAAATAGTTTGGATCCGAATGGGCTCGGGGTTCTACAAGTGATTCAACCCTGAACGAATTTGGAATTTCTCATGCATTGCGACTCCTGATCGCAGAGTCTCCCACTGGAAACCCTTGATCATTCGGAACCCCCCTCTTAACTACTGGCTGGTAATCAGTTGAGCTGAGAACAATACTCATAAATATCCGAGGCACATGAGCATTACGCAGAAATCAACGTGTGTATGACCCTACCTGAAAGGACAGGGTAATCCGTTGAACCTTCTTCGTGATAGGGACTGGGGCTTGAAATTCTTGCCCACGAACGAGGAATTCCCAGTAAGTGCAAGTCATAAGCTCGCGTTGATTACGTCCCTGCCCTTTGAACACACCGCCCGTCGCTACTATAGATTAAATGATTTAGTGAGGTCTTCCCACCGGGGCCTGGCGAAACTCCCTCGTGGGGTTGCGCTGGTCGTCCTGGAAAGATGACCGAACTTGATCATTTAGAAAAAGTGGAAGTCGTAACAAGGTTTCCGTAGGTGAGTTTATTAAAATACCTCTTTAGTCAAATAATACATAACAAAATAAAATATCAAATTTCTTTACGCATTGATCTAATCCACTGATCTCCAGTGTCTGCTGATGCTGTTGTTACAACTGTTTTTGCTGCTGTTGCCACCATTTTTGCTGTTGTTGTTGTTATTTTTCCTGTTGTGGTTGTTACTGTTAATGTTGTTGCTGTTCTTGATGTTCCTGTTGCCTTTTTGCTTTATATTCATGTCTTTTGGACTAATTTGGTTCTCTGATTAATACTTTGTCAAATTTTGTAGGTAATAATCTTTGACATTTATTGAGTATGTGTAGTAGTGTTATGGTTTTATTTTGTTGTGTTATGTTTGTGTATTGTTGTTATTGCATAAAATAGTACATTTTGTGTCTTCTATTAGTTTATATTTATCTGATGTTCATACTATTATATTTTATTATGTATATTCCAATTATTGTTGCTGTTCATTTTTTGTAAATGATGTTATATTTTTTATATTATATACTGCTAATATAGTAGCCCCCTTCGCAAAAGAACTTAAAGACTTCATGTTTCATGCTGCATGAGACCCAGATGTGAAGAGCTGCTCTGACCCTTATTTTTATTGTGTTTATATTGTATGGTGGTGTGCAAACAGTATCGTACCTATGTTATGTCTTTCTTATCTGGTTTTATTTTTAATTTTATTGTCGATTATTGCCATGTTTCCATTTTTTTATTGCCTTTCTTACCTTTGTCTTAGTTTTCTTTATCCTTACCTTTTCTTTCTTTTCTCTTTCTTACTTTAATCCTTTTCCTTTTCTTATCTTTCCTACAAAAGAAAAACAGTTGTATTCTAGTATAGAGTCTTGTAGGTGGTTTTATTAAAAAATGTAGATATATTCTTTCCAATAAAATAACCATAATATATAATTTTGTTTAAATTGTAGATATATACATTCTATTTTTAAAATAACTAAAATATATAATTTTGTTAAATATTGTTAATATATACATTCTATTAAAATAAGTATAATATATATATTTTTTTTAAATGTTAATATATACATTCTATTAAAATAAATATACTGTATAATTTTGTTATAAAATAAATATTATTCAAAGACCAGTTATATTCTTTTTTCAAGTTTTAAAGTTTTATAATAATTTTATTAATTTTGTATTTTTTATGATTTGCTTTATTAAAATTTATTTTAAAATAACTGATGTAATATTTTGTATATATGAGGTATTATTTACCGGCTAACCTCTGCCGAGCACCTACCGTTAATTTTTAGCAATGGATGGGGTGCACCTCTAGGCCTTCTTAACCTGACCTTTCATGAGGCAGGTAAGATTGACTAGATGTTCTTTCACCGTTACCCGGTTATCTTATTAAAATTTTCCTGCTGCTCAAACATATAGTTTTCTTAAAATTAGATCAATGGGCATCCATCTCCGAATAAATAAATGCTCTTGATATCTATGTTTATAGAAATTTCTTTCCTGGTTTCTTAGCTGGTAGATCCGTTTACACAAAAGCTTGCGGCCGTTCTCTAAGGACTCATTGTAAGCAGCGAAGATTTGATCTTGTATTGTTGCTAAGCCTATTACAATGATATCAGACACCACTTTTCTGTCTATTCGTTTATCCCTCTTAATGCCCTTTGCTAAGGCAGATTCTGTTGTCATTTTCAACCCTACTTTTTTAAGCATTGGTTTAATTATATCTAATAGATATCTAGTAAAGTTGCATTTACCTAAATAATGGCTTTCTGCCGCATGCTGGGTCAGGCATATTGGACAGTTATCATTTGCTTTTTTTCCAATTTTATGTAAAAAAGCTGGAGTTATTGCTGAACCCTGTCTTAACCTCCATGCTTTTTCAGCATAGCAAAGTGTGTATAAATTACTATATTCTGGGATCATGTCATTAGTTGTTATCTCATCAAGACAAGCATCTATACTGTTATATAATTTATTGATTGTTTCAGGTTTATTAAAAAAATTGATGCTGATTACTTTATCTCTGCAAAGCAGTTGTATTCCAGTTTGAGGTTGCCTGACTTCTGATTTTTTCCACATCATAAATATCTCAGTGAATACTGCATGTTTAGCTGATAACTGTAAATTTTTATGAAGATAGGTTTCTATATCAAAAAAGTAATTAAGATTTAGTGTTCTTAATAACTGTTGTTTTTGTGGTGTTAAATAATATAGATCTATTATTTTGACATCTTTTAAGACTTCCCTAGATATTATCTTAAGTTTAAAGAATTTATATCTTTTATAGACTTTCCGACATGCTAAAATTGCCTTTGGTAAATTAATTTCTTCAATACGTTTAATTTTGTGGAAGAATGGATTAACAAATTCACCATCTTTCTCTGTATTTGCCATTGCACGAAAGATACTATCGAAATAAATATCTTCCCTAATAAACAAACTAGACAAAACTTCATATATTTGCAAGGACTTCTTCCATTTTATTAAATCAGGAATTCCCAGACCTCCTTCTGCTCTATGTTTATGAAAAAGGCTCTTCATAGGGTATCTTGTTTCATTGTTAACCCATTTACGGATCCTAGCCAAAATACGGTCTAGCCATTTCTCTGGTGGATCTAAGTATTCCAGTATGTATTTAAGCTTGGAAATCATTATTGCTGAAATTAACTGTGCTCTCTCGAAAATTGATAAAGAATTTTTTGTATTTTTCCATTTATTTTCGAATTCCTCAAGGCTATTAATAAATTCTGTCCAGTTCATTAACTCGTATCTCCTATCCCCAAAATAAATTCCAAAAAGCTTGTCACCATCAGAAACCTTATACCTTAATCGTAAGCACTCATATTTACTTAAATCCGATAACGGAAAGACTTTAGACTTGTTGTTGTTAATCTTGGAGCCACTAAGAGCAGAGTATCTTTTAAAAATTTGTAAAAATTTTGCAATATACTTAGGATGTTTTAAAAAAAGGGTTATATCATCTGCATACACAATTATAATAAGTTCTTTGCCAAATGTTTCTTTTAATCCCATATTCACCATGTCTTGTTGGACTTTTCTAACCAATGGTTCTAATGCAATTATGTATAATAATGGTGACAAGCTATCGCCTTGCCTTATCCCTCCATTAATAATAATGTCACCTGTAATCAGGTTTCCGTTTTCTATGGTTGTCGTACTATTGGAAGTCAAAATCTTAATCCAAGAAATATAATCCTTTGGAAAATGAAAAGCTTCGAGTGTGGAATATAAATATTCATGAGAAACATTATCGAAAGCCTTTTCCTGATCCACAGAGTATACAAGTCCATTTAGTTTACCTTTTTTTTGGAAAACGTCTCGAACACATTTTATGTTTGTGTTTATTTTTCTATTTTTAACAGAGCATGTCTGGTATTTTGATATAATGTGTGGTAGGACCTTCTGTAATCGATTTGATAAAATTTTTGTTAATATTTTATAATCACAATTAAGTAGAGAAATGGGTCTCCAATCTTTAATAGATTGTGGTTGATCCTTTTTTGGTATTAATTTAATTTTTGCATTTTGAAAGTTGTATGGGCATTCCCCTTTCTCAAAAATTTCGTTAAATACTTTTTCCAAAATTTTAACTATCTGATTTTTAAAAATTTTATAAAAGCCAAAACCAACCCCATCTTCTCCAGGACTAGACCGTTCATTAACTTGTTTAATTGCTGTTTCAATTTCTTTGTATGTTACTCTTTGACCTAAATCTTTAAATTGGTCACTGATCTTTGGAAGGCTATCAAAAAATTCTCCTCCCTTTTCTAAGTTGAAACTTTTTTTCCCAAAAAGTTCCCTGTAAAATTTTTCAATTTCCAAAATAATTGCGGTTTTGTCACTAACCACTTTTCCTTCTTGTACTATTTGTGTAATCAACTCTTTTCCTTTTTTCAGGTTTGCCATCCGTTGGACTTGCTGCCACAATAGTGAGCTAGGCCCATTTGGTAAGTTTATTATTTTTTTGTTGTACTCTAAATTCATTATGTGTTCATTCATGTTCTTATCATTACCTTGTTTTGAGAGGCTGTAGAAGTTTATAATTTTCCTAACAATCAAAGTCTTTATAAATACCCATGTGGTTCCAAAATCACCTGTTCGGTTTTTGACTTCTTCGATATGGTCTAAAATATGTAGTAATTGTAATTGTAATTCAGGGTCCTCAAGAATTTGTTCCGGGAAACGTGTAAAAGATGAGATATTATCATCTTCCTTAAATCCTATCTCTAATAGGAGACTCTTATGGTCTCCTCTTATTATATTATCAGATATTTCTGTTCTTTTACAATATCTGATAATATCACTGGAAATGTAAACTCTATCAAGTCTTGCCCAACTCTCCCCTCGTATCCACGAGGCTTCTTTAATTTGACCATGAGTTTGTCTCCAAAAATCCACTAGATTATTTGCCGATACCAGATCTTTTAAATATTGTGGCACACGTCTTCTATATTCAGAATTAGAATTACGGTCTAGTGTAGGATCCAATGTACAGTTAAAATCGCCTATTATTATTACAGCCTGGTCAAGGTGTTTTTGAAGAAAATTCTCCATTTTATCCAGACATATTATTGCTTCTGTATCTGATTGTGGAATAAGTACATTAATTAAAAGAATTTTTTTCTTATTTTTAGTGATGGAAATAGCCAACGCATAGCCCTCCATTATTTCTTCCAGTATGCATGGTTCTAATCCAATTCTGGGTACCATGATCAATAATCCATTAAATTTATGGCTTGCCTTGGAGTTATATATTTCATATTTGTCTTGAACTGGTTTTAAGACATTATCCATTTGCTTACCTCGTTTGCCTGATTCCTGTAGGCAGATGATGCTTCCGGGGTTGCTGTTCAATTCTCTGTAAAAAAAACTGACATCATTATAACTTGATAGCCCTCTTACATTCCAAGATATTATGGAAAGGTCCATTTTTATAAAGTTAAGAAAAGTGTAATATTTTTCCTTATATTTGTTATCTATGGTCTTCTAAAACCGCTTTACCCTGGCTATTGCCCCATCTATTCGACGCGCCTCTTCCGAGGTCATGGCTGATTCCTGAATTAAATGCTCGCCTACTTTTACAAATTCTTTTGGTGCAATTCCTTTTTCAGTCAATAAGTTCCTCAGGGACATCTTTCGTACTCTAGCTTCGTCCAGGAGGCCTATCATTTTTCCTGTATCTTCTTTAATTTTTTCATCGTCAGTTGAGTCATTCTCTTGACTTTCTTCATCTGATTCCATTTCTCCTTCCACATTGTCCATGTCAGTTGTCTCATTTTGTCCTTTCATTCTGTCATTAGTTTTTTGCTCACTTGGTGGTGTTCTATGTTGTATTCTTCGTTCTTTAGATGTAGGTAGGTCTTGGTCATTGTTTTGTGGTGATGTATCCTTTCGTTTTTTTATCCTTTTCTTTTTTTTACTTTTTGGTGTTCTAGGGGACTGTTCCCTCTGGGTCGTGTCTAAACCAGAAATACTCTCATCGTCATCCCTTAAATTGTCATATATGTTAGTATGAGGAGAACTAACTAAATTCACCTCAATTTGTCTACATTCTTTATCTCTCTGTACTGTATCTACTATTTCCGTTGTGGTATTGCTGAAATTGATTAAGTCAACTGTTGTCTCTTCTATTGGTTTTGCATTGTCCCTTTTATCTGTATTTGACGCTATTGTCTGTGTTTCGGTATTATTGTTGAGTCCTATTGTGTTCTCTATTGTGTTCGATAGCAATGGGAAAGTTGTTGTATCTTCTAAATTAATACTTTCCTTCTCTTGCCTAGGTGTTCTATCGTTTGGGCAGAATTTGGAGATATGGCCTGTCCCCCCACAGGCAAAACATTTTATCTGGCCTTGCAATATTCCCACTGAATGAGTGAATTTACCATCTTTTATTGTTAAAAACCGTGGCAATGTCTTATTAGGTTTCATTGTGATATACAAGGTTCTCCGAAATGATATGGTTTCACGATCACCATAAACGTAGATGTTTTGAATTTTAGAATCCACTATTGCATAGAAAGAGAGAGCATCAATAATCATTTTTGGCGTTATCTCCGGGACGACTCTTATTAATGTTATTTTTTCTGATTTAGAATGCAGAGTTATACCCCTGAGTCCTTTTCCCTTAATCATCAGTTCCGATTCCTTTAATCTCAGTGCTAAATTTTGGGATTTCATATAGACCTGGGTAAACTGATCATCCAGGCGGCCAGCAGATATCACTGCTTTATATCCAAAATGTTTATTAATTGCATTAGTATAATCACTAACCTGTGATCCAGCCACAGTTGGGAAGGTGATACGTTGCTCCCTTGTTGCTAGTTTTTTATTTAAAGGGTTGTCTAGGTGATCTTGTACCATGGTGTCAACCCTGTCTGTTACTTGTGTCTGCTGTGTTGCATTTAGATCCTTATCTAACCCTGCCCCCCTTGCAGCTGCTTGTGCATATGTATGATGTCCTCTGGTCTCATTTATGTGCTTTTCTGCATCTTGAACTTCCACTTCCGAAGCAGCCACTAAGTTTTCCTTATCTATGTTATCCACAGGGTCATTAACAGTTGTCTCTGTTATTATAGATAAGGGCTGTACATACAGTTCAGCCTGGTCCATTTGCAGGTGTTTAATTGCCTCAGTTGCTACATTAACATTGGTTATTTCTTGATTGTCCATTGTCAGAGATTATTAGTGCTTTCAAAAAAAGAATTACAGGTCTTCAGGTAGAAGCTCTAGGAAATTAAATCAAATTAAATTTTACTTACCTTGCTATAAACGTCCAAATTCCTTAAAGGTATACAAAATAGCAGTGGAGCAACCAACTGCCTCCTCCAAGCTCCTGGCTCCAACAACCAAACCTGTGACAAAATGGCTGATTTCTCTAAAAACTACGGAGTCTCATAGGCTCCCTTAGAAATTGATTTTAAATGAAATCCTAAATTTATGTTAGAAATCTACAGTTTTTGATTCTTTTCAAAAAAATTACAGTGAAATATTCCTGAAAGTGTTGTTAAAATTCAAAAAAACCATCTGAAACACATAACAAACGTTCAAAACAAGTTAGAATATTTTACCAGTTCCCCTAAGAAACTCTGTACAATTGCTACAACGCCCTCCAGTGATAAAAATTAGCAACTTTTCCAAAAAAAATTATTTTATGTAAACTATCTGATTATTCTTAATAAATAATAAATATAAAGATGTTAGAATTACTCTAAAACAAATTTCATTCAAAAATTCAAAAAATTTCGAAAGATATTGCCATCCAAAGTTTCACCCTCAAAAGTAGGCTTAACAAAACAGACTTTGGTCTGTAAAAAAAAAACTAATTAGAATTTTAATAAACTGTTTTTAGATTATTAAATCGGAATGTAGGCTGAATATTGTGACAAAAAACTAGATATATTAGATAAGTGAAACTGCCAGGAAAAGCCCAAAAACGAATGCCCATAGGCTTAGCTTGAAAACTACACTAGGCTTAACAAAACAGACTTATGTCTGTAAAAAAAAAACTAATTAGAATTTTGACAAACTGTTTTTAGATTAATAAATCGAATAGTTAGCTGTATATTATAACAAAAAACTAGAATGATTGGATAAGTACAAATGCCAGACAAAGCCCAAAAACTAATGGCTATAGACTTAGCATAGGAAAACCAGGTCAGCAAAAGCTAGATCTATTAAACGTCCAAAAAACGTTTTTAACCAAATTTAACAATTATTTTAACTGAAATAATGAACAACTTACCTTAATCCTTTAGATTATCCAGAAGATTTGACTCGATGGCCTCAAATAATTAAGAAACTCTCAATTTTTCAGGAGCTCACCTCCAGCACCTCCACCCCGTAGGTGAACCTGCGGAAGGATCATTAAAGCTCTACGTACGAGTTCACTCTGTGGACGAGTCGTGCATTCACCGG
>JAQGBN010000065.1:0-12327 GCA_034698465.1 Tachypodoiulus niger | reverse complement strand
GTGCAACGAGTCGTTACTTTTTTTTATGAAGCGCCGTAAAGACCGACAGACGCCTTCGATGATAAGAATAAGAATAAGAATGATACAAAAAAAGTGAGAAAAAAAAAAATGGGCGACTAAAGAAGTAAGAAATGGCGGCATCAAAAGAGCCAGGATTCCAAACGAACCATTTTTTTTTTCATTTTTTTTATTCAATTCACAAATGTTTATCAGAGTGGTAACAAACTTACACTGTCCCGCGTAAGCTCAAAACTACTACAACAAAATGGCGATCAGCATTATTTCGACCTCCCCCTCCATACATCGTAGATTTTTCCAGGATGTCCGTGATCACATTTTTACATTATCTACTTCCTCTTTCTCTCTCTCTCTACCCCCCCCCCCACCTCCCACTTCCGTTAGTTAAATTCATCTTTGAAATACACACATCCGGTATCGAATCGTGGCGCTCTATTTAGGGTCGTCCATAAATCCAACACTATTTATTTCAAGGATTTTTAAGTGTCTTTCAACGCCCCTTACCCAATCAAGGGTCGTTCATAAATCCAACACTACTACTTTCAAGATTTATAAGTGTCTTTTAACACCCCTTATCAAATCGAGGGTCGTCCATAAATCCAACTATTTATTTCAAGATTTCTAAGTGTCTTTTAACACCCCTTACCCAATCAAGGGTCGTCCATAAATTCAACACCCTTTTATTTTAGGGATTTTCAGTGTTTTTAACACCCCTTATCAAATCGAGGGTCGATCATAAATCCAACATTATTTATTTCAAGATTTCTAACCGTTTCTTAACGCCCCTTACTCAGTCGAGGGTCGTCCATAAATCCAACAACTCTTATTTCATTGTTTCTAAGTGTCTTTTAAACCGCCCTTACTCAGTCGAGGGTCGTCCATAAATCCAACACATTTTTGTGGTTTTAAAGTACTTATTAACGCCCCTCATCCAATCGAGGGTCGACCATAATGCCAAACACAATTTATTTCAAGGGTTTCTAAGTGTTTTTTAACGCTCCTTACTCAATCAAGGGACGTCCATAAATCCATCACATTTATTAAGGTTTCTTATCGCCCCCTTCTCTAATCGAGGGTCGTCCATAAATCCAACGCATTTTTACGGGTTTCGAAGTGTTTATTAACAGCCCCTCAACCAATCGAGGGTCGTCCATAAACGACATGAAATAAAAGTCACTCATACTCACTATTTTCCTTTCTATCTTTCTTTCTGTATATTTAATCATAAAATTCTTTATTTTTTCCTCTCTCCCAGTATTTGTCGACCGTCCCTCGCCCATGGCCTAAACCTCTAAAAAGCGGCTGCTCTTGACACCGAATCGATCTCTCAAGAGTTAAAGCGACGTAACGCCAGCCTTTTTTTCCCCCATCTATTTTAAAAACACGAAACAAGAACAACAAAAACCAACAAGAAAAAGCAGAAAAACAACAACAACAAAAAGGCAAAACGGCGAATACAAAAAAACCATAACGCGACTACGCAACGAAAGAAAGGGCGCCCTGTCGCTCCGCGGAGCGGCCGGAGCACAGGCCTCGGCCCCCGCCGGAAAAGAAAAGTCATGCACAAAAAAAGTTCCGGCAGCAACCGCTCACCAAATATCCTGTTATTCCGGGTACCTTGCCGGAAGGCCACGCGGAGGCTCTAACAGGTCCGGCCACGCGGGCAGCACGCTGATGTCTGCTGGGTCTACGTACTGGAGGAGCCGCAGAATTCGGGCTACCTCCGCGGCGTAATCATGCAACTCCATGCTGGCTAGCTGCTCCCAGTGTATGTTGTCATATGAAGTATAGCGTGTCCTCACGCTGTCCCTAGAAGTCCCAAGAAATAAACGAATTGTTTATGGGAAAAGAGAAAACAACTAATACTTGCCTAAGTCCTGTTGTATCCTGGTCCTGGGATGGAGTGTATGTCCTGGATCTTAAAAAGGAAAAGAAATATGAATTAATTTTAAACGTTAACAACAATTAACTTTAAATTAACATTAATTTAAGTCTTTTCCAATGCTAATCTAAAATTAACGTTAATTGAACATAAAATGTTCAATGGGCTGACACCTATGGGTGTCAGTCAAAACTAGCAGACGCTGGGTGGCACCCACGTGCTAGTTTTGGGAGGCGCCACATGTGGGCCTCCGTAGTTTTAGTGTTTTTGGCGGCCATTGTGCCATCAGCTGTACTCGATGATGCATTGTTTTTTGACTGCAGAGCGGTTTTTGTTCCTTTGTGCTGAAATACCACATCATTTTGGATTACCTGGCAGCAAATGTGATTCATGGCGTTTTGATTGCGTTTGGCACTGTTTTTGGCGTCATCAAATGGATGGTTGTGCGTTTTTGGATGTCAACGCAATGGACAATAAATACCCTTTACAAACGGTAAAGAACTGTTTTTCTTTGATGTTTTTGCATGCCCACAGATCCGGAAATCCACAAACAACAAAAATATGACCGAAAAAATTTCGGAGAGATGCCAGAAAACATGAAATGCGCATGAATAAAATACATGGTAATACGTATAAAAGAATCTGAAAGAACAAACCTGAAAGGAAAGCTGAAAATAAAAACATACTTACAAGCGCAATGCAACCTTAAAAAAAACATCAAAGCCACGATCGCACATTATCCGCCACGAGCAACAGTCAACTTGCGGATGCGATCCTGAAGTATACGCATTACGACGATCATCACAGAAGTAATAGTAGCGGTCGCAGGAGACTTTTGCCCAAGGCGACGGCATGGTGGAATTGGGTAACAGCCATCCCAATGTTGGAAGCATGCGTCATATTTGCGACCACGGCAACAGCAGAAGTAGCAGACTTCTTGGGCATCATGTGGGTGAGGGAACATCTTGAGAAACTGCCACAACAGATAATCAGGGTCCTCCGGAACTGGATGTAGGTAGGAGGTGGAGACGTCGAGAGAAGCTTTCTCCTTTACTTTGGCGTCCCATTCGGCACGAAGAGATGGTTTATTGGCACAAGCAGCAGAGGGAGCCAAAGTGTATTGTCGTAGTGTCACTTGCAATTTGGTGGCTGGATCGGTGCGAGACCATTCGTGGCCGGTAGCATTGTCCGCCAAGTTCTTTGGGCTGTGCTGATGGTACGTTACACCCTTATCGAGGAGAAGGGTGAAGTCTTGAGGCACCGGAACGCCCTCGTCGACTTTAGCAGCCACGGTCGCCTTACGAGCAGTGGCCAAACGAGGTTGGAAGGGTTTAGGTTTGGTAGCCAGCGCCCGTGGATCCATGGGAGGGGCTGGGACGACTTTTGGCTGTTTTGCAGGTGGACTGGAATCACTGGCAACAGCTTGGATAGTGTTGTCGACAGAGACAATAGCTTTACGCTTTATCGCACCGGAGGTAATAGGTTTGCGTGTACTGGTCTTTGAGCGAGCCTTTGGTTTGCCAGGGACGTACACATCGCCAGAACTGATAGGGGACTCAGTGAGATCCTCACTCTCTGTGGAGCCGCAGGACGATTGGCCTGAAAACGCTTAGGTTCGATTGTAGCAGGACGATGCGGCGAGATGGCACTGGACAAAAACTCGTCGTCCGAGGAGATATACAAGTCAACGACATCATCCGCATCTGTCGACTTGGAAGGTACTGGAGCTGGAGTTGGAGCTGACTTAGCAGGAGCAACGTTAAAGGTGGGTGCGACGGTTGGTGTGGGTGTCTGTGCGACCTTAGCAGAGGAAGGTGCAACATCGCATCGTTCCGTAGCAACAGAGCAGGGCCGAGTGGGAGGAACCACCACCGTGGAAGCCGACATTAAGGAGACGACATCGTCTTCAGGAAGCGAGAGATGATCCACCTTGTCCGCATCATGGCTATCCATATGGTCGGAAAGATAATTCCTGAGGTGCGGTGATATCCTATCTATACAGTCATATGTCTGTTGCATCACTAGCCGCATAGCTCGATTATCATTGGCCATAATATTGTATCGCATGCGCATCTGCGATAGTTGATAACGTGAGAAGGTTACGGTTTGTCCGTCATCGATAGGTGCGAGGTTGAATCCAGCTGGTGTGGATAAACCTGGGATGATACTGGCATATTGAATTATGCTTATGACCTGTTGGATGCTTGAAGCAGCCGTGGCTAACGGTCCAGCAAGCATGTGTGCAAGTGACGGAGAAGTGGCGACCCCAAGAAAGCTCGCACTAGTTGAAGGCGGGCGATCTGGCAGAGGCGTGGAAGCTGGGGTGACAGCAATGCCCGTGAGGCTGGATGAAGCGGAAAATGCATGTTGCTGAGTCGAAACTTCCGCAAAGTCAACGTCCCAGGACGTATTCATCGGACTGGCTGCTGAGAGGGCGAGTTGGCTTCGCACGTTTTCAAAAAGGACAGGCAGTCGGACATAGGCCGATTGTTGGTCTGCTGTGCTAATTGACGGAGCAGAAGAAGTACCCGGAACTGGATCATCATTAGTGTTTTTAGACAAAGCCATGGCAAAAATATTAACGAGCACTTGGTATAGTGACAAACCAAGAAGTGCAAAGAATAGATGGCTTTACTTGGCCTTATATATGCATGGGACTTGGGTTACACCTCTTTATTACTCCCCCCCCCAGATGAAGAACGCCTTGGGACCAAAAGAAGGGTTTTAATTCGGGCCTGATCGCCAAGGGGTTTGGCTGTGAGCAAGGCCAGCAAATTAGAGCAAGGGTGGGTAACATCAAAGAAAATTTGGGGGTATTTGAAGATAGTAAAGTTTTATGACCGGAATGAGTCATCTTAGTGTAAACAAGGGGGCAAAGTTTGTTTGTTTATAGAAAGCCAATTTTAGAGACCGATATACTCGATGACCAGTTCCTGGTCCGTTTGGGAGAGTTCATTATTATAAAAATCCGGGGCAAGAACATCCGGATAAATACGTGCAAGCGAGGTGGGCCAGCCCAATTGGGCTAAATGTTGGGCAGCACGGGTAACTTTGTAAAACAAAGTGCGATCAGCATTAGCATCCGAAGGGAACTTGGAATTGAAGTCCCTTAATTCAATAAAATGTGCGATTGTTACGTAGTGTTGGACGTAAATACACATAACTTCATCAGCAACACCTTGCTGGGATACATAATGTTGGCCATATCGAAGAATGCACGAACAACATCAGTGCCGAAAAGGCTGATGATTTCTCGAAATGCGGGACTGAGATCGATGATGTGGACGTATTGGAAACGAATAGGTTTATTAATGACTCGGCCAGAACGTGTGCGTTTTATGGCTGTCGAGGTAGGTGCGGGCGAAGATGGGTGCGTAGTACAATCATCAGCTGATGTGAGAGGTGTAGGAACCTTGGCAGACATGGGCGTCTCGGTATCTGTCGCAGCTGATGTGCGATGTTTGGGAAGACGTTTGGTAGGTTTGATAGTGCGGGTCACAGGCGTGAGTATGGGTGCTTTGGTGGACAAAAAGGGGGAAATGTCCGAAGCATGAAAAATGCCGAGAGACAATGCTCTGTGGGGATCCCACACTTCAAAAACGGAAGGGGATATAATTTTGTGAATCACAAAAGGACCGTCACGTTTAGGGGCTAACTTGGCCGTATATCCTTTAATCGCACTACTACTGGGATGTGTGCGGAGAAGGATGAAGTCGCCAACATGGTAAACGTGATGTGGAATCACAGTAAAGGTGCGCCGATGATCTTGGTCTCGTTCAATGGCATCATGTGCCCCAATGACACAAGCGGCAACCTGAGCGAGAAATTGCTGGGTGGTGTTTGTGCATAATAGGAAATCCAATGTTGCCGCATGGAAATCCATGATATTGTCCTTGGGCGAACGCGGGGTGCGAGCTAAAGTTAGTAGAAAAGGCGAGACATTGGATACTTGACTGATCGCACAGTTAAGGGCCCAGCGAACAGCGGGTAGGTGGATGTCCCATGAATCATGCTGACAGTCCACCGCAATGGCTAGCTTGTGTTTGAGCTCACGATGGCGCCTCTCCACTGGATTAGATTGAGGATGATATTTAGCGATCCTCATTAGACGAAACCCCAGGATTCTAGCAGTTTGTTCTAACGTGAGAGAAAGAATTTGTGGACCATTGTCGCATTTGACGATTTTAGGAGTGCCATAGCGGAGACAAATGTCGTTGATGAGAAGCGTGGCAAGAGTATCTGCTTTAGAGTCGCAGACGGGAAAGAGTTCGACATATGCCGAAGCGGTGTCAGACACGGAAAAGATGAAATTGTTGCCCCGGGGGGTCTCTGGTAAGGGACCAACAATATCGACATTGATGATGTCAAACCGAGGTGGTAAAGGCATAGAAGCGACAGGTACGCATAAGGGTGAGGTCTGTGGTTTGTACTGTTGACATTGAACGCACGAACCGATGAAAGCCTGGACGTGCTTACGTAGACCAACCCAATAATATTTTTCCAGAATCCTGGCCATCGTAGCAAGGACACCTGGATGACCGGCTTCATTAATAGAATGATTAGCTGTGATGATGCTGTGGTGCATGGATTGCGGGATAACCAATCGAGGATGCTCGTCGTCCACAGATGACAAATGGCGGTAGAGAATGCCATCAATGAGGCAATATCCTTGTTGAGTATAGACACGAAAGTCTGTAGAGTCATCGTTGGGTTCATGCAGCGTGCGAATGATGCATGCGATGGATTCATCCTGCATCTGAAGATTAAGGAAGTCCTGGGAAGAGTGTCTAGTGGACAATATCTCGATCGAGTGAATAAGGACTAACGGTTCACTGTGAGGTGACAGTCGAGAAAGAAGATCTGTGAGATCATTGAGTTTTCCAGGAATGTGTTCGACCGTAAAGTTGAATTGCTGCACCTCCATAATCCATCAAGCTAGTCGACCTGTGGGAGCCTTAGTGCGAAGAAGCCACCGAAGGGGACTATGATCCGTGTGTTCGACGAATTTCAAACCATCGAGGTATCCACGAAATCGCTTGATAGCCCATATGACGGCTAAACATTCTCGTTCTGTTGCCGAATAATTGGCTTGAGCAGAATTAAGAGATTTGGACGCATACTCAATAACTCGTAATTGATCGTCTCTCTCCTGGGCGAAAAAAGATCCTAGTGCGACACAGCTCGCATCCGTAAAGAGATGAAAATGTTGAGAGTAATCAGGGGCGATCAAAATAGGGGCTCTAGACCGCCTGGATTTTAACTCACTGAAGGCGGCTAGACAAGCATCGTTGAAATCAAATGGAGCGTTTTTTCTGAGCAAACGATTAAGTGGAGATGCGACATCCGCAAAGTCTGGTATAAATTTAGCAAACCACTTGCAAGACGCAAGAAAAGACATGAGTTGTTTGACATCCTTTGGAGGTTGAAGAGCAAGAATTGCATCCACCTTGGAGGGATTTGGAGAGATGCCTTCCCGTGTGATTACGTGGCCCAAAAATACGACTTTGTTGGTCAAGAATGTGCACTTCGTTCGATTAAGGGTGAGTCGATGTACTAACATGACATACAAAAAACGTTCTAACTTATCGAGATGAAGGTAAAATTCGTCATCAACAATAAGGACATCATCTTGGTATACCAAGGCGTGTAAAGCTTGGTCGGATGCGAGGACAGCTTTGATCACTCTTTGGCAGTGTGCGGAAGAATTACGCGCACCCATAGGCATTCGAGTATAACAGAAGGTCCCAAAAGGTGTAACCATGGTGAGAAATTTCTGAGAGGTCTCATCCACCGGGATCTGCCAGTAGCAGGATTTTAAGTCAATCGTGGACATAAACTGACCTCCTTTGACATCAGCAAGAAGTTGATCAATGCGAGGCAGGGGAAAGGTATCAGGTATCGTGACTTTATTAAGACCACGAAAATCGGTTACGAGACGCATGTCTGTCTCACTATGCGGCTTTTTTACCATGAGTGTTGGAGCGGCCCACGCAGACACAATGGGTCGAATGATGACTTTTTTAAGCATATCATTTATTTGCGCTTGCATTTGAGCACGACGAACAGGCGAGCAAGGATACAGCTTAAACGCAACTGGTTTAACATTCTCACTAACTGAGATGTGTTGAGGTTCTACTAATGCAGGTTCGTTAGATTCGATGAACACCATGCGAAATCGCTGCAACAGCTGGTTAACAGTAGAGCGTTGATTAGGCGTGAGATCTTGACCCTCGTCGTTTCTCAAGTTAACGGCATTGTCATCTGAGAAGACTGCTTGACATGTGATTTGTGGATGGTTCTGATCATGGTCGTCGAAGGACCAAGATCGATGCTTTGGTATGAGTATGATGCATGCGAGTGACATGAAATCCATGCCTAAGATTAGCATGGTGATGTTATATGAAGGAACGAGTACCAACTGAATGGTAACGATTTTATGACGAATGCCAACATCGACAGTGGTCATATATACCTCAGTGGGAGAGGAAGATTGGTCGGCCAGCCTGACGACCCTAGACGTGGGAACCATGACTATACCGGCGTCTAAGAGCAGCAAGTATAAAGTTTTGCCACCCAGAGAGACATTCGAGCCAGAGTCTAAGAGCGCATGACATGAGAGACCATGAATGGTGCATTCGCTCATGATGAAATCATGGTCTAACAAGGAGACTTGGTTGCTGGAGATTACATGAATGTGTGACGTTTTGGCTGAGTACGTATTTCTTTTTTGAATACATCCTGACTTGGGACATGACCAGATGGTCGTGTTGGGATCGCCACACCCGGTGCAACCTCGCTTTAGCATGGATGAAGACGTGGCACGAGCATCCTGAGCGATGTTTCTTGGAGGATCAGTGCGACGAGAAGAGTTTGTTTGTGTTGGACGTACAAACTCAGGTCGTTCACCAAAGCGGTTGCCTTTGTCCCGCTGCGGAAAACGTCGCTTTTGAAAGAATCTATTACGATTCTGAGGAAAGTCATTTCGTCGCGGGGTGAATGTGGGTGCTACTTCTTGAGAACGTGAAGTGCGGATGGACCAATGACCATAACGAAATAACGTTTCCTTTTTTTGTAGAAGAATACGCCGCAAGTCTCTAACAGTGGTAATATTCGTAAGAGAAATGTCTCTTTTAACAGTGCAGTGCACGGAATCGAAGATAAAGTTAATTTTTTCAGCCTCGGAAAGTGGCTTGGATAAGCTGCAACATAGTGAAACCATGTCTTTAAGAAACTCAACGGTCGATTGATTATTCTCCTGATGTTTGTTCATGATGCGCTCTCGTATGAGCGAGTCAGGTTCAGTATGGTCGAAGGTGGTTCGTAATTCCTCCATGACTTCATCGTAAGATGTGAAGGTGTCACAATTGTCAAACCACAATGTGCGTACATCTCCTCCAAAAACATAAGATAAATTGAGAAGAGCGAGCTCCTTGGGAATATTAAAGGCAACTCGCACAAGTTCAAGTTGTTTTGCCCATCCGGTAAAATGACCAGGAGTTCCCTCATAGGGACCTACGGAACGAAAGATTTCATTCAGTTTGCATGGGTCAATGCTGCCACCATTGGGAGGGTCAGAATGTGAGAAACCATGCCCGGATGGAGTGAGGAAATTCGAAGATGGTTGTAGATTTACAACTGGTGTAATACTAGCACTGTTCTGAAAGTGCGACCCTTGATGAAGATGGGAAGCTAGGGTAGTATGTGGAGTAGACAAACTTTCTGACGAGGAAGAAGAAGAAGGACATGTGCAAGTTTGTAAATTGTTGCTGACTAAGGATTCCAAAGCCGAGACCTTAGATCGTAGAGAGACGTTATCCTCTTTAGTGCGATCTAATTCACTTTGAAGCTTTTGCAAAGAAGCGGTGAAATGATCGCACGTGTTAGCAAGTCGACTGTTATGATCGATGCTGGATGATTGTAGATTAGCTACCAACGAAGAAACATGTTGAAGAAATGCATCTAATATGGTGTTCTCCGAATGAAGTGCGAGAAGTTCGTCGGGAATAATCAAGGTATGGTTGATTAAAGATGTAGGGATATTACCAACGGATGGAAGACTCATTGTTAGAATGATATAACAAATTGAGTAGCAAGCATGGGAAGGAAAGTGAAAATAGTTACAAGATGCGATGCAGAGAAGGAAATTCTCTAAAATAGGAGCAAATTGTAAGTGCGAAGAGTAGAGATATTTGACAGGAATATCGTGTGTGCGATTTATTTATGCATGCAAAAATTGGTGACGAACATGGTAACAACAATTATAAGATATATCACCATCAGAGGTGCGCTCCAAGCCTTGCCCAAGGAGCAAGGTGCGGAAGGAAATGAAAAAAACACATAGAGAAATAAAGTTGGCAAAGACTTGCCCAAGGTGCGACGAATGCATGAACACTGTTCCATCTAACTATGAAGGAACAGTGGTGAGAAGCAACGCGATTGGGAAAATGAAAATGTTGAGTTGTTTATAAACCCTGATACTAAAATCGGTATCGAAAGGTTATACTGGGAAATACTTTAAGAAATTGACAGGATAATGGACTTCAACCCATGAAAGTGAGCAAGCACATCCCACTTTATTAAAATTCATTCCGATGAGCGAGATGTAGATACCTTATGAAGGATAAGATAGGAAGGGCATCGGAGAATACATTCCAAAGTGATATTAAAAGGGAAAAGAAGTTTGCCAATAATGCAATGCAAGGAGCTATTGCAGAAATGAAACTGAACGAACAAGCCAAAGTAGTAGCTTCATCAAAAAGGTATCACTCATAACGAAGTCCTGATAAGAAACAGATTGGCTTGAATGACCACGGGGTGCGAGGAAGAGCCGTTAAGCGCCAGTTGAGAGTGCAACTTGGATCGCACTCACAAAATAATCTAATTTGAAGGTAGGAACCAGAGGACACCTTTCATAGTAAGATAACAGAACTTCTTGTTTATTCAATGAGATCCATGGTGAGATGAACAGTAAATCTTTTATCAAATATAAAGAGTAGCAGGAACAGGAACCGTGTAGTTAGTTATCACATTATATGCCCGCATAAGCGATCACATTCAATGAAGAAGAGGAGAAGTGCGAGCCACCTTGTCCGTGTAGTGATACACTGTTGGAGTAAGGGTCGCACTTCCTTTCTTGTATTAAAAGTATTCAGAGCACAATGCTGAGTTTGACTAAGACCAATGGCTCATCACTGGTCAATGGGCATCGCATATATTGCGATCTCCGTTATCTTAACACCTAAATGTCTAAACCACTCAAGTTGGATGGTTATTGAGGAGTTAAGATCTCACGTGCGCTCACAGCAGGTATCGCCGGATGTGAGGTCGCACCTTCCAGACCCGAATAGGTTTCAAGTAAAGAATTCAGGAATAGTAGTTGCAGGTAAATGGAGTTTGCCCATTGCCGTGGATGATCTTCTCAGGAAGAGTGCCAAAGATCAAGTGAGGTAATGTGGCCAACAGGTGGGTATTTATACCCTTGCCGCGGTGCCTTGTGGGAGGAGTGGTGGCTCCTCCCACCTCGCCGTAGGCCATCTTACGTGGCACCACCTGTTGGCATGAATAACAACTAAGGCATCTCGTTACAGCAACTAACAAGAATAAAGACGAAAGACGAAAGACAAAATATGAAATCAAGTCAAAAGGCGAAAGAAAGTAGAAATACGAAAGATGAAAGATAGTCGAAAAACCAATGACGAAAGAAAGTCGAAAGACAAAATACCAAAGAAAGTCGGAATACGAAAGAAAGTCAAAAGACGAAAGCCGAAAGAAAGTTGATAGACGAAATACGAAATACAAGAGACGAAACAGGCAAAAGGCAAGAGGCAAGATACAAAAAGCAAGAGGCAAAAGCCAAAAAGCAAGAAAAAAAACTAAAAATTTAAGACTAAAGACAAAATACGAAAGACAAAGGAAAGTCGAAAGGCTAAAGACGAAAGACGAAAGGGTATAGAGGCAAATGAAAAGAGGACAAAGGCAAGAAATAATCCGAAAGACAAAATACGCAAGAGGTAAGAGGCTAGAGGCATTAGGCAAGAAACAAGATGAAAGACGAAGGCAGAAAAAGGCACAAGCCAAGAGGCAAGAGGCAATAGGCTAGAGGCAAGAGGAAATAAGCAAGATACAAGAGGCAAGAAGCAAGAGAAAAAACGAAAAATTTAAGACGAAAGACTAAAGTCGAAATACGAAAGAGTCGAAAGATAAAAGAAGAAAGAAAGTCGAGAGATAAAATACTAAAGAAAGTGGAAAAACGAAAGACGCAAGAGGCAAGAGGCAAGAGGCAAGACTAAAAAAGCAAGAGGCAAAAAACAAAGAGCAAGAGGCAAGAGGCAAGAATTAAAATGCAAGACAAAAGATGAAAGAGGAAAGAAGCAAGAGGCAAGAAGCAAAAGGCATTATCCATGAGGCAAGAGGCAAGAAGAAAAAAT
>JAQGBN010000064.1:0-12355 GCA_034698465.1 Tachypodoiulus niger | reverse complement strand
GACGAGCAGATACATGTTTAACATGTCAGACTTTTCACGGACGCCGCGTAAGCGAACAGTTTTACAAATTTGAGTTACGATTACAGGTAAATAGCCCGCGATGTAACGAGCAAATTCTCGGAAATTTCCCCCAATAAATAGAGTACGTCGTAAGCGGCAATTTTCCAAATTTGAGTTTCCAAAACCGAGATTTTAGTTTCAACATTTTATAAACACGTGTCATTATTAAGAGAAACGTCATAGGCGAAAATTTCGAATAAAAAAATGCATTAGAAATATTAGTAAAATAAGGCCATAAAAGCAGAGACAATTTCATTTATCTAATACGAAGTCATGGACTGCATTTGAAAATCTGGGGGGATGGGCACGTGTCCCCCGGTGCCCCTACCCTCATTCTCGTGTGCGCCACTCGTGTCGTATACCACAATGACTCATCGCTGCTAGTGCGAGCAAGTTTTTTTAGGGACAAATGTCTGATCCTTTGTTAGGGTACGTGATTTGTTTTCTCCGCATTTGTGTAATAAGTAAGTTTCAGTATAAACTTAAAAATATAATGCTGTCTTTACCCAACATTATTATAAAATTGCAGCGAGAATGTTTTTTTAAAAAACGACGGTTACATTCCTTACGATACCCCCTCTCCATATCCATATACAATAATATACATTTATATAATAATATCATCATAATTACTCGTATTTAATTAATATGTTTCGTTAATTTTTCTTTAGAAATCTTACTAAGTAAACCACTTTAAATTTAAGCAGTCATTTATGCTGTTTTATACAAGTTCAGACTAAACAGTTTCCATATATATCTCGTTTTATAAGACAAGGGGGTTTGAATGACGAGTTTCTACCACCTCGGTGGTTGCTGTTAAAATTTTGGATTAAATCGTTACGATATAAAATATCAACTTGTCGACATTGACATCGTAACTGCTCGTTTAAGCCCATTAAAACCATTTCCAGCGTCGCACGGGAAAGAGATTCCAACCAGTTCGATTGAATAATTTCAAAGAACTTTTCACACCAATAAAATGAACCATTAGTATGGTTTACATACCGATTGGCTCTCAATAGTGATGCTTGCAGATGCACAACTATTGTTAAGTACTAACTACGTGAATACTCGACCGAACGGAAATCTTAAATCGTCGAGATTACGAAAGAAATGTACATTAATTACATTCGCGAGCTGAGCTCAATATTTTCAATTTAAACATCCCATTTTAGCAATTCTTCATCATTTCTCGTTGTATTGAATTGACGCTTAAAGCAAATAATAGAATGGGGGGGACGGGAGAGGAAAAAGAGGCTTTAAGGGAGTAGTATATCACTTCTGGCCAAGATATCGAGTGTTTATAAGATGTTAAAATACACGTATAAAACGAGTGAAAGATGCGGGTGGATGAGATGAAAAAATAAATGTTTAAAAGATTGAGGAGGTGATAGGAAGATGGCTGATCATGTGACTGCGTTCCATTATTCTTCGCCTGATCTATGCTCCGGTGGAATGACGCATCTTTATGTTTTGAACGCGTGGAACTGCGCGCGTTCCAATCCATTTTTCAATTTTCATTTTTTGCATCTGAAATTAATTTTTTCCCATTTGAAGCCCGTGCCTGAATTTCATTTCGGGTTCGAAACGGGCAGAGCGGCCTCGGACTATAAGCAGTAAAACACATTTATTTTCTATTTTTCAGGCATTTTTTCAGGCATACCCAGTTTTCAGTTATTTCTTTCTGTATTAAATTCGAAGAAATTCCAGCTGACTATTAGGACGTACTGTTTTCTTGAACCCCTCCTTTCCCTTCCCCGGACGTCCTTCATGGATGACCTCTAATTGCAAAAAAAATGCATCATCCTATTATAGCTAATCGTTGAAAAATTAGTGATGTCTTGTTTATTTAATCCAGAAATTGTATTGTTCCGTAAAATGCTCCAGCTTAGTAACTAGAGTTCCGTATTTGCTCGCGTATAAGCTGCACTTTTGTCCAAAAATGTTTAGGGTTGTATGCCTATACGTGCACTTTTACAAATGTCGATTAATTATATCCCTTTCTATGCGAGCAAATACTGCATGTTTATTTCGATAATATTACCTGTCAACTTATTTCGCTTTTAATAATCTGTCAGGAATACGTGTGTTTTGTTTCGCTAATATAATAATTCGAGCTAGTGTACAAAATGTTACCATTTTAAACTACAGTTCCAGAAGCCCCATTAGCCATAAAGGTAATTCTAAACTTGGGGGAAGATGGAGTGATAGTTGCCTGGAAACGCCCTTTGCAAGTTAAATGGAGAACTAAAGCACTACGACGTTTACATGACAGAACTTGATAATCCAGTGAAGGTACTTTACACGCACATGACAATTTACACGTATGTCTCGTTTACTGTTAATGCACGATTAGCATCGCATCGAAAAAGCGGTTTTCCGCAACATTAAAAGCGCACTAATTATCCGTTTGAAATCTTTACCAATTACCAACTACCTATGTGTGCCGATATTTTTGTCATGACATTTTGGCACACGTTGGACATTTGGACAACAGCGCAAGTTTGCACTTTACAAATAATTAAATACGGCTGCGAGTTAAAATCACTGAATTGGGATAAAGTAATGCGCCTATATTATACCAATTATGCGAGCAAAATGTAAACTTTTGTATCTTTTTTGGCAATAAAGTACTTGGGCCAGGCCTTGTAAACAATTCCAAACAACGGAATATATTCCGTACCTGACATGTGTGGAAAGCCAAAGGTTTGATATACTACAAATTTAATTGCATGTAGGCATCGCACGGTACATAGCATAATGACTATTTATATTTACCAAATGTTATAAAAAACGTTCTCGTTTTGTTATTATTTTAAGGACTTAATAAAATTTAAAACGCAGCCGACAGATAATCAATTTGAAATAAGAGGGCTAAAGAAGAATTTCAGATACGAATTTTTCGTGACAGCTTCAACCTTTCAAGGAGAAGTCAAAGGCACAAAAGCAATAACCAAAAGCCCGGAAGGTCCCTTAGGCAAGTGTTATTAAAATTAAACACAAATTTTAAATAAAGCCATGCGAGCGCACACTATATTATATATATATATTTTTCTGCATCCAGTGACTGCAAAAATAATTTCTTTCGATGAAAAAACTGTTAAAATATGGAAATCAAATTTAACGCTGCCTTGTCGTGCTGTAAGTGTCCCAACTCCCGATCAGAGATGGTTTTATAGGTTTGTACTCTAGATTTTTGTAATCTTTCACATGGTGATACCAGATTTCGGTATTGTAAAATAAATTTGGCAGGCCCCCATAAACTTGGATCTAGATTTTTAAATTTTGAACGGAAAATCGAGGATTAAAACATTTCTTAAAGCATTTGTTAAAATTACAGAAATCAATCCATCAAAGGCTCCGATCGTTATCAGATCGTAATCGAGAAGGTGCCTCGATGATTTATAATTTACACGGAGAAGATGCAGAAACATATTCTTGCTTTCTTCCCTGCAATGCAACGATGCATTGCAGTTGGGAAATTTTGAAATTGTAAAAGATAACGGCGACCCTAGTAGGCGACCGACAATTCTTACATTGAAGGGGAAAAAATTGATTTAATATTATTCAAACATAAATCTGCGAATAAATGTTTTGCTTGGTGTGGCATGTTCTTTTATTTTGTGCTTTTAATTTTATTATATATACACATTACCCTCTTATTTATCTTTAAAATAGAAAACTTCAGCAATTGTAATATTTCTCAAAACCAAAACTAAAGTTGGTGCGGTGTTGATCAGCTTGCCAATTTAGGAGTGCACTTGATTTTTCACCAATCAGACTGATCAATTAAAATTTAATTCCATGTTGAAATTTGTTTAGTTAAACTTATGCTTAAATGTGATTTGCAGGGACAAGATTGCAATGTCTCGAAGAAATATCCAATATACATCTGGCACTTTTTGGCATGAAAAAGGCAAAAAAAAACAGAGGTATCAAACGAATGATACTTACAGCGGGAGATCACTCCCAAGAGCTATATAAAAATAACAAAAATGCATTATTAATGTGCTCATATCCCAAAACATGAAAAACAATTCCTGTACACGAATTTGGGAAGAAAAAAACATCGCAACATTAGTACACTCCTAACACTGTCCTGATTCTGTCTTTTTTATTTTGCCGAAAAGTGACTAAAACCATACATGAAAATCAAATGATTAGTACACTCCTGCCTAGTGTAAAATCTTAAAAAAATCCTGCCTGACATACGCGGCTTGACCAATTCACCAGGCTCTGCATACCAGGATCGTGAATCGGGCAAACCGCAGCTAGACACTCTTAAGCGGCACGTTACCCCACACATTGTCTCACAGGTCAGAGCTCCAAGACCTTCTCCAAAACTTAATTTGCCAACATGACATAGCTGCCCAATGCTAGAGGTCCTACGGATCGGAAAAAACATACGCGATGTTTTTAATTAATTTTTAATTAATTGTTAATATTACTATGCACGCACGTGGATAAAAAATTCACGAAAACGGCCATATCTCTAAAAGTCTTAAATTTTTTTTTTGTTTTGTTGATTTTGATTTGTTTGATTTCAAATTATTTATAAAATGGTCATCTTAACGAAATATAATGCCTCAACGTGCATAGTATAGTTATAGTATGCAGGGAAGGGGGAGGGGGCAGCAATAAGGAGTGCGTCATGATATTCTCGTAAGTGTTTTTGGGTATCTTAATTCCCAAGCAAGTTGTAGCAAAACAATTACGTTGATAAAAATCAAGATAATATTTTATAAAACAAAACTTACTAAGAACATATAAATTAAACTTAAAAAATAGCAAAACGCGTGGTCCACAAAGGAGGTCCGAAGAGAGGCAGTGTCCTTTGTTCTTCGAACTCAAAAACGTCAAGAATGATCCGGCCAGCCTTGACCTTCCCAGGTCAGCTCGGTCGGACGTCACAAACAGGTGACATTCTCCCAGGTAAGGCGCTCCAACCAGATGTGCGGAATGTCCACAAAGTCCGAGACAGACGCCGCCACAGTACTCCACCCCCAGTGTTTAACGGTACCTGCAAGGGGGGAAAACGTGGCGGCCTGAACGAGTGGTGGTATGCGCCGGCGGAGCTGCGAACCGGACCCGATGCCCGGACACTGGTGCTGCCGAAGAGCGCAGGATGCCACATGGCATTGAAGGAACTGTTGGACCGGTGACGACAGCCGCAGGAACCACCGCAACAGGCACAGCGGCAGCAGGCACATGAGGTGTAGCAACCACCGGTGGCTGGTGGTTATTGTCCGGCGGAAGAGTAAATGCAGGGATGACCCGATCGATACTGACAGTGGTGTCGCGGGTTCCCTTTCGAATAAAGAATGTCTTTTTGGTCCGTGACAAAACGAGAAACGGACCTGCATAAGGTTGCTCCAGGGGGCGTCGCACATGGTCACGGCGTAAGAAGACGTGAGTGCACGTGGACAAGTCCTTGGAGACAAAAACACGTGGAACTGAATGGTGGTTCACTGACACAGGCCGCAACTTGGCCATAACTCGGCGTAGGTTCTGGAGCGTCTCATAAGCGGCAGGGGGTTCAGTTGATGGGATAAAAAATTCCCCTGGCAGGTGGAGGGGAACACCGAACACTAGCTCCGCTGGAGACGTTTCCGTGTCCTCGTGCACTGCGTAGCGGGTGCCTAGGAGCACAGTCGGAAGGGCCATAAGCCAGGACGGGCTCTCATGGCACATGATGGCACTCTTCATGTGGCGGTGAAAACGTTCCACCATACCGTTGGCCGCAGGATGATAGGGTGTAGTACGAATCCGCCGGAAACCCAAGAGGCGGCCGAAACACGCAAACAGGTCGGAATCAAATTCCCGGCCTTGGTCAGTTGTCACCTGTGCTAGGACACCGAAGCGGGATATCCATCCATTATAGAAGGCACCGGCAACTGTGGCAGAAGACTTGTCAGGAATAGGGAACGCTTCAGGCCAACGTGTAAAGCGGTCTACGCAGGTAAGCACGTACACACACTCATTGTTGGGGGGCAGCGGCCCGACGAGATCGATGTGTACGTGCTCAAAACGCGCACTAGGAGGCACAATTTTTTCGACCTCGCTACGGGTGTGACGACCCACCTTGGAGCGCTGGCACGGGATACAGGCTTTGGCCCAATCGGAACAGTCCTTTCGGATAGCGGGCCAGACAAAACGAGCACAGAGCATCTTCACAGTAGCCTTACATCCTGGGTGTGCCAAATTGTAAAGGATGTTAAAGATTTGCCTCCGGAATGGTAAAGGAACCCAAGGGCGAGGATGCTGCAACGAAGTATCGCACACCAAAGATGGTGACATCTGTCCTTCTTCTGTAACACGAGTTAGCCGAAGACCGGTGTTGTCCTTAACCAGCCACTGTTGGAGTTCCAGGTCGCCATCCTGAGCCCTGGCTAGGGCCTCAAAGTCCAGCACTCGAGCTGCGGACACCGCGGTGATACGGGAAAGTGCAACTGCCACCGTATTATCCTTACCGGCGATATGACGGATGTCCGTAGTAAATTGCGCCAGGAACTCCAGTTGGCGTGCCTGGCGCGGTGACGCAGAGTCTCCGGTTTTGCCCAGAGCAAAGGTCAGCGGCTTATGATCAGTAAACAAGATGAAGTCACGAGCCTCCAACATATGGCGGAAGTGCTTCACGGCGGAAAAGGCCGCCTGCAACTCCCGGTCATATGCGGAGTACCGCGCCTGAGTCTCGGAGAACTTTCTTGAAAAGAAGGACAAAGGTTGCCAGTTTCCATCGACGAGTTGGTTAAGGGCGGCACCCATGGCAAAGTCCGAAGCATCGACCATGAGTGCCAGCATCGCATTCGGCAATGGGTATGCCAAGGTGGCCGCCTCACTAAGTTGGCGCTTACAACTAACAAAGTCCTCCTTAGCAGCCGGAGTCCAAGGCACCGGGTGTTTATCGTTCTTGGTACTACCTTGCAAAAGAGCATGGAGACTGGACTGGATGTGGGCAGCATGGGGAAGAAAATGACGGTAAAAGTTGACCATACCCAGGAACTGGCGCAGTTGCTTCAACGTGGTAGGCTCAGGAAAATCACTGATGGCTTCGACTTTACTTGCCATAGGTGTCAGTCCTACGTTGCTCACAGTATAGCCCAAGAAAGAAACTGAAGGCTTTCCGAAGACACACTTGGCTGGGTTAATGATAATCCCGTACTCACTCGAGCGTTTGAACAAGATACGGAGATGTCGACGGTGTTCTTCCAATGATGAAGAGGCCACAAGGATGTCATCAATGTATGCGTAGCAGAAGTCCAGATCCCGTAAGACGTTATCAATAAACCTTTGGAAAGTTTGAGCTGCATTGCGTAGACCGAAAGGCATACGCGTGAACTCGAATAAACCGAAGGGAGTTGTAACAGCTGTTTTGTGGATGTCCTCCGGAGCCACCGGGATCTGATTGAAAGCACTCACGAGGTCGATAGTGCTAAACACAGCTGTTCCAGCCAAGCGCTGCGCACAATCCTGGATGTGGGGCACTGGATAGCGATCAGGCACCGTGACCATGTTAAGCCGGCGGTAATCGCCGCAGGGCCGCCAATCGCCGGACTTTTTGGGAACTAGATGAAGTGGGCTAGCCCATGCACTCTGGGAAGGGCGACAAATACCCCGGGCAATCATGGCCTGGAATTCAACCCTAGCAACTTCAAGGCGGTCCGTAGGAAGGCGGCGTGGGCGCTCAAAAACCGGAGGTCCTGTGGTATCAATATGGTGAACCACTGAATGCTTAACCGCGTCCGCCGAACGCGGCCGGAGCAGGTCTGGAAATGCCCGTAAAAGCTCTTCAAATTCTGTTTCATGGCGGATCAAGCGTAGTCCAAGCGCTTCCCCTTTGGCTAGGGATCCAAGGCTCTGCAGTCCAGTATTCCGATCGATCAGGGCTTTGCCGCGAAGGTCCACCAGCAAGCCAAACTGGCGTAAAAAATCGGCGCCGATAATCGGTTTGTCAACCTCCGCAATGAGGAACGTCCACTGAAAGATACGATGTAGGCCAAGATTTAGGGACATCCGTCGCTCTCCGTAGGTGCCAATACTGGAACCGTTAGCCGCTGACAGAGTCACTCCACTAGGGGAGCGGCGCTCTGTAACCGAAGGCGGAACAACACAAACATCGGCACCAGTATCAATGAGGAACCGCCGACCTGAGGCTCGGTCGGTCATGAAGAGGCGAGCAGAGGTGCTGCCGCCGCAGGAGGCCAACTCCTGGGGCGGCAAAATTAGTTTTTTTCGGGTGCAGCAGGTTTAAATGCACAAGGGGTAGTACACTTCGTTGCCTCCTCCCCGAATCTGGCGTGGTACCAACAGACATCGCTGGCTGGACGCGGGGAACCATTGCGAGAACGAGATGAAGAGCGCCGTTCACGGGATCTTGCACGATAACGGGGTTCACGATTACGGTCCTCCCTGTCGCGACGCACTTCCGCAGTCAAAGCAGCAATCTGCTGGACAAGATCCGCAATGCCATTGTCATTGCGAGAGGCGGTTGCAACAAACGGCGTGCCTGCCGATGATGGCACCTGGACAGCAGAAATGGTAAGTGCTGCTGACTCCGCTAATTGGTCAGCCAACTTCATCAGGGAGTCCAGTTGCATCTCTGGGAAATCAGTCAATTCCATGCGGATTGCCACGGGCAGTCGCTGGAGCCATATATTATTTAACAGCTCTTCTGGGATATTCAAAGACATTGCCTTAGCTTGTAGGGCCAAAAGAAATACAGATGGTTTTGAATTCCCAATCTCCATCCCTGCGATCACCTGGTTGAGTCGGGATGTCTCGGATTCCTGGTACCGGGCAATTAGCCGGTCCCTCAAAGCTTTGTAACTGTCTGTGGCTGGGGGGTTGCGGAGCAAGTCAGCCACCGCGGGTAGCGTATTGGAATCCAGTGCGGAGATAGCAGCATGAAACATAGTCTTATCCTTAGTGATGCCGGCAGTAAAAAAGCATGACTCCAAACGCAAGAACTATAGTTCAACATCTTGCGGCCAAAATTCCGGTGGTCGAAAAGCGATGTGATTTATTTCCCGTTCTGGTTGTTCCACAGCCGGTCCAGGCTTTTGGGAGTCTTCATTCAGCATAATGGTGGTAGATCAGTCGAGATTGTCAGTTCAAAATTTAGCGTGATTTGGAATTCAGCTATCACGTCCGGGTCACCAATTTGGGTATCTTAATTCCCAAGCAAGTTGTAGCAAAACAATTACGTTGATAAAGATCGAGATAATATTTTATATAACAAAACTTACTAAGTACATGAATTAAACTTAAAAATAGCAAAACGTGTGGTCCACAAAGGAGGTCCGAAGAGAGGCAGTGTCCTTTGTTCATCGAAGTCAAAAACGTCAAGACTGATCCGGCCAGCCTTGACCTTCCCAGGTCAGCTCGGTCGGACGTCACAAACAGGTGACATTCTCCCAGGTAAGGCGCTCCAACCAGATGTGCGGAATGTCCACAAAGTCCGAGACAGACGCCGCCACATGTTAAATTGGGAAATGAAGAAAATGGTAACCTTATCGAAGTTTAGTCCCCCATCGTGCATAGTAATATTATGAATAGGGTAGGAGGGGAGAGGGGGAGAAAAGGTATGTTGCAGGACATGTTTATAAATGTAAATTGAAATTTGTGTGGAAAATGGTAACTATCGAAATCGGATCCTTCGGTCCACATAAAAATGACGGATTGTTCTAAATGGGTAAAAATCATTGGGATAGAGCGCCACCTATGGAGCCGTTACGGAACTTATATTCGAAAACCATTTTTGTTCAAGGGGCAGCTACTATTCAGATTCAGATTGTTTTAGATATTTTTCCGGAAAAAAAAACCGTGAGGAAAATGACGAGCTCGTATCGGCGAGACTAATTGTCAAAGGTTGCCATGAAAGATGTTGACGAATCTCAAATGGCTCAGGTTTGTTCGAGTGTTAATGATATTGAAATACTAGCGCGTATAAAATTGATTTCATGCGATGTTTTTTGATAGCGAGAGCCACTCTGTTTTGACGTGCCACTCGTTGAGCTGACGACCAAATACGCAGATTGCATTTCGAGCATCAAAAGGGTTCGTTCATTTCGAATTTTCCAATTTCAATAGTATTACACTTGAAGCAAGTGGCATATAGGGGATTGTGCCGGAATGCAGAAATAGATACTCGTACGTAGTGTATGTATATATCCTAAGACTGTGATTTCAGTGTTTGGTTTCTAAATCCGCACGTAACATTTAAATAATGGGAATCAGTTGTGCGAAATGACGTTTATTATCGATGCACCTTTTGCGAATGATACTGATTATGACACTTTACTGGGGCTCATCGATTTAGGTTGCAGAAAAAGTTCTTTTTCATTGGAAGAATTTGCCGCTGGTTCTCCCTCAACCGCTAGTAATGCAGCACGACGAGGTTTGTATCTCTCTCGGGAGGTGGTGTGATAGTGGGTCCTTTGGGGAGCCCTGCTCACGGAACTTAGCCTATCGGAGTATTGGCTCCTTGCGGTTGTATGGCCAGTCGGGCCTGTAAATCGGGTTGATTGATCGGACTCGGACTCTAGTGTTATCAAGATATCAAATAAGTTTATTCAAGCAATCGCATGCGCTGACGCTACAGAGCGCGCAGAGTGGTAGTGAACTATGGACTCTTTGGTAAAATATCACATGAATCATACAATTTGTCTTTATCCTTTGCTTTCAGATAATCAAGGTGCTGGGACCTTTAGGAGGAAGGAGCTGCTCCTGCTTAGTGGGACCTCTGGAAGAAGTGCCGTTTTCTGGTGAGTGCTGCTCTTTTTATATGCTTTTGCGTGGGAGTTTTGGTCACGTGGGTTAAGGCGCTGACTGCTTCCAGATGTGGGTGTTCGTGGGAAAGGATTAAGGGTCCATCTCATCCTAATCCTCCTCCATTGTTCACAGGCGCTAATTGCTGAGGTTTTTGGGGCGCTTATTGTGATTGGGGAAATTGGTCATGTCTCAGGGTCGTGGTAAGGGCCCCGAGGCATGATCAATTTCCGGGTCCAAACTGTCTGGTGTGGGAACTGGGTCCTTGCTCGAGGGTCGGCTGCTCACAGTGGGAGGTGAAATAACATTGATTATCGTGCATTTTAGAAAACCATAAATTTGCGAGATGTGTTCCTCGCACCTTTATTCGACGAGGTCAATGCCATTGCGTTCAATGTCAAAGGGGAGCCGTTGATGTTGTCCGCGAACCAGTTGACAAGCATTCGCGAATACGGGTGAGAAAATATAAAATATTGCCGCCAAACTGTCGCACGTTTTTCAATGTACACGTATCCAACATAGGCGATTCAAAGTGGAAAGCCTGAACTTTCCGGGTCATTTTCACCAATGGTCGCTCAACCCGATATTTCAAAAAGGTTTCTACGGGATCCACCAATCGTTTTTAAACGTTCGTACGCGTGCCGTCGAGTTCACACACCGCAAGTTCACGTCAGCGGTAACTCGTACGTTATTTTTTTCACCACGCAGGATATCGCACTGGCTGTTCGCTGTGTTCTCGTGACTGGCCGAAATCGAATCGTTTCACCGGTTTTCTCTCTGTCTCGGTCGTGGCAGTCGACCGTGAACGGATCGAGTCGGCTAGTCGGTTTGTTGTTGTCGTCATATCATCTACGTGCGTATCGAGCTGCCGTATTGTACTGGCTAATAAGGCGACTGTTTTTGCAGACGCACTACTCGGAATGCCTAGGTTTTGCGACGTAAATCTCTCGTCCAAGTTGA
This sequence comes from Tachypodoiulus niger, assembly GCA_034698465.1. NCBI lineage: Eukaryota > Metazoa > Arthropoda > Diplopoda > Julida > Julidae > Tachypodoiulus > Tachypodoiulus niger. The sequence continues at coordinate 568 of JAQGBN010000064.1, read as the reverse complement.
AAAAGGAGCGAAGCAAGTACCTAGTTGCCGAATTAATCGTACCGGTAAGTCTCCATCTCTCTCTCTCTCTCTTGCCGACAACTGATGGTTATCGTTTTAGCCTCATTTAGAAGAAGAGCTGGAGTTTCTTTGCTCGTTCATCGTGCAGCAGATTTACAAGCAAAAGATTCGCACCACTCTGCTCATGCTTAATAAATTAAGGTGAGCAACAGACTCAATACAACGCAATCCCTCTGACTGAAGTCGGCAGGGCACTATGAAGACCAAGGGTGTGGGCCCGAGAAGGTACGCATCGAGCATCGGTTAACTCGCACATTGCAAGCGCGTTGGTGCAGAGAAAGCTGCAAGTTAATGCTAGAATTTCCCGCAGTCCCCGGCTATAGCAACGCCGCAAGCTTCGATTCCGATCGACCTCACGTCAGTCACCCTACAAGCCCTCGGTCTCCGTTCTCAGCCAGTCAATCTCATCGAAACCAAGCGTTGGGCCCATCAAAGTACGCATCGAGCCCCGGCGTACTTGCAATTTGCAAGCCGCGGTGCCAATCGACCTGACTTCCGTTCCCTTCGT
>JAQGBN010000063.1:0-12361 GCA_034698465.1 Tachypodoiulus niger | reverse complement strand
CATACCAAAAAGTAGCGTCATTGATAGTTGCAAATTACGCAATTGGAGTCTCCGAATGTTGAAATCATTATTTTCGATGTTCACGCAATAGTTTTTCAAATCAATTGGAACAATTTATAAGATTGCAATCTAGAAAGTTACTGATTCAGTACTTGACAATTTATGATTAAATTAAGGCGCTTAATCATGCAAACCAGACAACCACTGCTGCGATATTCAGATTATAAACATTTTTTGTCATTACTCGTACAAATTTTCAAACCCTGTATTTAACCTGCCAAGTTATGGATCACCATTTCTTTCACATTTGGGCATCAGACGAAAGATTAAAATGGTTCTCATGAGTCTGTTGTGGTGGGTGCTCCATGTGACTTTCAATATTTTAATTTTTGTTTCATAAATGACCAATAATTCAAGAGTACAAGAATTCATAAATTGTTCAAAATTAGACCTTTAGAGAACCACTTAATCCTTAGCCTACTTACATTTACATTTCATGATAGGCAAACATTTCAGAATTTCAAATTGTTCAATTCCCGATTGGAAAACATTTCCCAATGAAAACAATCAATAGCTCAAGCACTTAACACGCGTGCTAGGAAAAACAGGTGTAAAACTCAAACGTCCCACATTCTGGGACAACTATTGTGCTGGCGCACTCCCTGCTTTCAACGACTATGCGACAATAATGATGCAAAGGGAAAGATGAGCATCTGTCATCCTGACGCCTCAGATGACAATTTAACAACTTATCCACAGTTCTTTTTTTTTGAGCTACAGTTATTCCTGACCAACAAATTACGGATTGAAGCTTTTGGGGTATACATTTTGCCCACCCCGATGATGTATATAATACAGCATGGCAAAACCACCACGTTGCACCCTTTGTGATGCATATCACAATCGTCCTAATGGGGATAATTCGTTTTATCAATGAATGAAGGCATCTTTGGCTTTCCACTGTGTGAATGCAAATGTCAGACTAAATTGGCCGAATCTCTGACTCCGCCAAATAGCCAAATCTTCGTTAATAATTTAATATCACACAAATCGGCGAGCCTGCGTATATATTCCCTCCAGGCTACTTAAAGCGAGCTAGGCTTTCCACTTTCAAAATGCAAACAAGCAGCAGACGTTGCCGGCACACGAGAAAAGGGATCTGACCTTCTCGCGAAGCAAAATCCTTAATCCGATACACAAATCCACCAACATGAGCAATGTCACTTGTTGCAATTACGCATCATTTAATATACAACGCTAACATGCAGATTTAATTAGGATTATTTCAGGCTATGAACTAGCAGTACGATATTGCCGTAAGGTTTCCAAGAAACGATACACATGCCAACACAACCGGCAAAATAAATGCAATTGTTAATCATGGAAGCTGATGTACAATATGCTGTAATCAATTTGTGTCTTAAAATAGACACGCTAGAGGCGCCAAACCCTGTTTGTCGCACGTTTCGTTTTAAATTCCTCTTAAGTCTGCATACTAATATTACAGCTTCCTAGCGCGTCTCACTCCAGTGAAGCAATGCGACGACAACTAGTTCAAAATGCAACACTTTTGTGAGCACCCTGCAAAAATTACGGTGCAGACTTAAGACAGTTAAACGAATTTGCGATCGAGGCTTTGCATCTCAATTAAAATTGACCGTTATGATCAAACAAGCTTGGAACTTTGCCGGAAGAAAACCATTTCATGATTACTTCTCTGGATAAAGTGAATCGCGGTAAAACGGGTCAAAATGAAGTTAATCGAAATCGCCCCGAAAATTCCAACACAATAAATATCGTCCATCAACTCGAGTAAGGCAAACTGTGTTGATTCGAGAAATTAACAATCGCATATATTCAATTATTTGCACATTCAGACCTCTGTCCTATTACATAGAATGAATTCATGGCTTGGAAAAAACAAAATAAAAATATTAAGCTTTCCTACTCGCGGCCAACATGCGACACGTTGGGAAACAACCCGCACCAAGCTTCGCCTGGAAGCTTTGAATGTTAGCAAATGATTAAGACGAGAACACGACACAAGCACGATGGCATACAGGATTGTTAAAATAATAGAAAATTAAAAAAAAGGCAATAAGGAGCGTGAATGTAATGGAACAACGGTTGTTAACGACTAGCTGATCCGATTGATGATAGCTAAAGAATCATTATTTTCGAGAAAATAAATGTTCGAATCTAAACAATTTAGACAACGCAACTGAAATGCTAGATTTTTTGAAAAAATTGACTCACTTTAACCATTGAAAAACGTTTTTAAAATGTGAATGTCATATGAAGCCAGACGCAACGAATGCGGTTTAAATAGCACACACAGAGGAAACCATACAAAAACACAAAACATGGTTTAGCTAGTAACAGCTTGCCCTAACGTTGGCAATAAGTGGGCGAGTAGCGAGTTCCTCTATGTATATAGAAGGCATGGGGAGAAGCTTTACATATCTACAGATAGCATGCGCAAGATCCATGAATGGAATTATAATATGGGAGCTTCTTGCGTGGCAAACCGCCAAGTTAACCCAAAAACATACGAGACAGTAGCCTGGGCACGACGAGAAACAATTAAAAACTTGATTGAGACTATTATAGGTTACATAGTGATGACTCGTTTATTAAATGTCGATGGAGAGGCTACACCTTCCATGCAAAGGACAGAAAAGAGCACGAAATGTTTTCTGAAGAATTGATTAATGAGTTGCCTGAGGGGCTCGGACACGCATGCTGCTATCACATAATTAGTGACCTAACCTATTATAGGCCTCTGTGAAAAACATGATTGAGGGTATGGAAGAATTGAGGATGAGGAGTGACACACGTACAAAGGGGAACCTATGGATGTGTTGCCGCTATCCAAAGTGGATGAAAGCAGTATGCAATAGGAATGATGCGAGTTAGTTCGGAACTGGAGGTGACGATGTACCAAAATTCAAACACCGAATCGTAATTTGGCTAACATGACTTGCATAATGAAGAACGAACAAAGTGAGGGTCTGAGAGTATCAACATCGAGAGCTAGGGTGGTTTAAGGCCGTCTAAGACGAGAAAATGTAACATAATGGCCTGACTCACGCGCTTAATGTGATGCAAAACCATCAGAGATATTTTCTCGGAATGAAATCCAACAGTCCCTACTGTGCAACAGGTGTGCAAACCCAAATCACACTAATGAGGAACAAGATTTGGGACTGGCTGGCACTTTGCCACCGAGCGAACAAACGGAAACACCTGGACAGTAAGACACTTCCAAAGATTTCACCATGGAAAATCACCTCCGTTAAAAAAAGGGGCCATGCAAGTAGTTATCACCAAAGAGGCGCGGCGCAACGAGCTAACAACTAGCGCACCACACTAATCATATTTTGGCGGGCCCTCTTCGATTCCTCTTCTGTGATGCGCTGCTCGATGAGATACTGGGCAGTGCCGACAGCATGAGTTGTGCCTGTGATTGTGACGATGCGGTTACGTGTTCCGGGAGCGAATATGCCCTTTTTTGAGATCTGGATGTTGGCGCCACTGAAATGCTGTATCTCCACCAGCGCCTTGCCGCCAGGTCCCAAGATGGCGCCCACGATGTTCTCGCCCACCTCCATCTCCAGCTTGGAGGCCTCGGGTGGCACAACAACAGACGCAGGTTGCTGAGGCAATTGCTTCTCCCCAGGAGTGGGGCTCTTTCGCAGTCCTAGAACAGGGGCATTGGTGCCTAATCCGAACGAATTGTTATTTACAACATGCAAGTTGCCCGCAGGTGTAAGGGCAGGACCTAGAGATGGGGAATTGCGTCGAAATGGATCGTAGGTGTCTGGGACATGGTCACTAGGCCTTGGGGTGGTTGGCGAACCCAGGCCAAGTGTCGGACTATTCCCTGCCATACTACCAATAGGCCCGAATACATTGTTAGTGGGTGTCATGCCATTACCAGATGGAACTTGACCAGGCGGTGTCGTATCCATGGCAGTGGTTGGACCACCGCTCTGACCGCTCGTCCCCCCACCGCCACCAGTGCCAAATAACCCATTAACTAGCGAATTTCCTAGATTAAGCCCCAAACTCCCCAAACCCGTTGGATTATTGTTCACCTGTAGGACCGAGTTCAGGCCCAGCCCGAGTCCAAGGACGCCATACGTGGCTAACGTATTCATTGCAGCGGCAATCTCAGACGTTGCTTGTTCGGAATATCCATTGCTTCGCAATACCACTTTCATGTTTTCGATGAGCTGAGCTGGATTCACCGGAGGATTCCCTCCGCTCGTCATCACCGCGGCAAGGTTGAAGTTCACACCAGACACTGACATTGGAGAGCAACCCGGGCTACCAAAGCTTCCAACGCTGCTGCTATTGGGACTGTAGCTGCTTCCCATAGCAGTGGGACTACTCGCTGTGTTGGCAAACGGCGAACCAGTCGGATTAAAGTTAGCAATAGGTCCAGTAACATCAGCATAACTCATATTTAGACAACTGCCACTTTGTGGATCCTCCATGATTTTGGCCAAAATCATGGCACTTGCCTGGCGGTTGTTTTCCATTTCACCGATCACAGTAATACACCGTTCCGTTAAACTCTGGTCCTTTGCCTTTTGGCTTATTTGGACGTATGCCCCACTTTCTTCTTTAATTTGTTTAATATAATTACCACCTTTTCCTATGATCATTCCAGCAGTGCTATTGGGAACGAGGATCTTCACCTGAAATAAACATCCATTATCAAGCGGACGAAAAATCAAGGAAAGAATACGAGCTTATCAGGATTCCCATGCAAAATCAAAGTTAGCTTTGACTAAAACAATTTACATTAGCATAGAGCTTACATTTTCGCAAAATTGAGTATCCTCTGCCATTACGTACTGATGTTATCAAGGAATTTGAAAATTTAAATCGAAAGTGCCAAGCAATAATCAGAATAAGGTTGGCTTCACCTCAGGTAAAGGCAAATATAACTAACATACCACATTTACTCGAAAATAATTCGCACCCCCTAGTTTAACGGGTAATTTAAAAAAAAAAATTCTTACTTGAATCTAAGAAGCACATGAAAACAAGGGGACACTGGATTGGATTTTGCTTTGTACCTGTTTTGAAGATGCAGCCAGACTTAATAGATTTTATTTTATTTTTGTATAAAAAAGCGTCTTATATTCGAGTAAATGCAGTAATCGCTACCTACGTTCAGTCACTGGTTACAACAGAAAAACAGTACGTCAAAATCCGTGGTATGAAATGCTAGTCAACCATCAAGTCAACATCACTGGCCCAGCAAAAGCAGTTGAGGTGGGTCAACGATAAAAGCGTTAATAAATGTTGAGTTTGTCCATTACACATGATGCAGTGAAGTCTACTGAAGCTTTTACTCAATTAATACACGTGGATGGAATGTGCATATTGCATAGCACCTCTTTGTATGGCAAACCAGTCCTAATATATTCTGGTTGATATATATTATTAAAACGTTAGGATACAATATAGTATCATCCTTTACTGGTCAGATCCTAACCACATCCCAATTTTGAAAATTCTTCAAACTTAAACAAGAATTTCCCAGAATGAGAAAACTCTGATAATTTTAAAGAATAATGTTTAATGAGAACTTGGCATTCACGTGGGAGACCGATTTAGTTCATACATAGCAAGAGGCTCCATAGCTACCTGTTTTTCTCGTTCTGCAGGCTGCTTGTTATCAAAATCAATGGCAGGTTTAGCATTGGGATCAGGCTTCTCACGAATCTTTTCCATAATAAAAGCCTGCACTAAAATAATGGCTTCAGCTGTCCCCGTAATAAGACAAACACGTTCTGAGGTACCTAGTTTCACAAGGACAAATTTCAATACGTAGGTAGATGAAAGTCAAGTGACAATGAAAGTTATATATTAATGTCAACACGAATTAAGCTAATTTCCAGTTTAAAAAAAAAAACTGGAAATTAGCTCAATAGCTCCAGTGGCACTAAAGTTAGGTAGTTAGGTCATGCTAAAAAAAAAAAAAAATGATGCAAATAATGGTGCTCAATTTAGATTATCTACGATTTTGTCACGTACTAGTTTGTATCTACCAAACACTGAATTCAGAAACGAACAACACTGATAAGGGAGCAAGTTTTGTCACGACAGTTTTAGGCAACAGCTAAATCTAAACAAGAAATGAGCAACATACCAAAATAAGAACATTGGATGTCCAAAATCATTTAATTATAAGTAATCAGAATCTTTTATTAAATTGTTAAGGCATGATCAACTTACGAAATTTAGAAATTTGACACTATAAAAGACACTGAATTGTTGGTGCAGATAAGTAACACCCAAATCATTAAATACAATTTTACATATCACTGTTGTTCTGTTCATTATTTGCAAATTGTCAAATAAACACATCTAATAAAAAGCATTATCGCTGATTATTATTTTTAAAAAATATGGTAAAGTATTTAAATTAGTTGATAAATCATGCCAACTGGCATGGCAGTTTAAATATGTCAACACACCTGGATAGAAGTCATTGGCTTTGGACATCTTTACTCGGGCTCCAGTTTCTTTTTGGAGTTGCGCAATTGTCTCTCCACCCTTACCGATAATGGCCCCAGCTGCCACACTAGGTATGAGAATCTTAAGGTGGTAAGTTCCATCTCCTAGATAAAAAATAAAGATGACTTAAAAACAAGGAAAGAATCATGTGTTTAAATTGGTTTTTAACAATGAAATTCTGATACAAAAAGCATGGTAATGTAAACCTTAAGACAAATTATTAAAAAACCTTAAAATTACTGAAATACTTTAGCCTACAATTTTAATATATATATATATATATAATATTTCAGATATTGCAAATTATTTAAATTAGTTGATACATGTTTAATGGATTTACAGGGATATTTAAACATTTCTGAAGCACTTGCATAGCAAAATGCTAGCTCAAAGGTAAGTATAATTTGGCAATTTTCTTAGTTCTTCAAAACTGGTTAAAACTGGATACACCAAGCCCATATGAAAATTTTGTTTGGTTCATTGTGATCGAACTCCTTTGCAAAATTTGCGCATGAAACTTATTAGAGAAACCGGCATATTACATGTTATAGCAAGCTACGTGTAGGTTAGGGATCATCGAAGTTAGGTGATTTTCCCCAGTTATCATTAGAACAACCCAAAGTCATGCTTTGCTTTCCATTAATGCAGCATCAAATTTATTGAAAAATTCCAACAATCGGATTTAAAATCAAATTGTACTAAATAAAAGTATTTGTCTTATGTTCAAAGAATTACGAATACATGTACAAATTATAAAAAACAGCATAACTTGGGTGTGATTAAGACAAATGTTTATGCCAACGTTGAATGAAAATAAGGTATGACGCTGTGAAAAGGATACATTCATTTGTATCACACTCCTTAAAACAAGTCACTCAAATGTAAATAAAATGACAATGTAGAAATACATTAATAACCATTGCAGATAGGCCTGGGAGATTTTCTTTGGACAAGGTCAAATGTACAACGAATAACTGGTGAGTCGCATGCATTGTACGTTTCAGTTGCAAGTCTACACCGTGACCTTATATTTAAAGTCCAAAATTATTCAAACGTCATATTTAGAACAGAGCTACTCAGCAGCATAAAAGCATGAGGCTTTTGCACCACAATAACACTTCAAACATCCAGCATATATGCGAATGTTTGATGCACAAAAGTAAAATAATGTAAAAACAAAAAAAAACCACTAAAGTACTGAGAATAATGCTTTTTAAAATACCTCAGTTTCCACTGAGCAACAATTTGAACATGTAATCAAACATTCGTAATGAATACAAATTGGGACAAGTAGTGTTTTATGAATCGCCTTTAAAATGTGTAGCTGAGACGAACGGTTGAAGACAAATAAATGCAGCAAGTTATGAACCTATCGAGATTTCTTTCAGCTGAATATCACTCAAACTTGAACAATTAATCCAACTTCAATGATTATGAGTAGTAATGTAGATCATAAATTATTGTGTCTAAGTAATCGTACCTGAACATAGGGAGTCATGAATAAATCCCAAATTTAATCTTCTATTATCTTTATGGGAAACTGAATTATGCTGGAAAATTGGCTGAAAAGGAGTCTCAAAGTAGAATTCCAAACCAAAAATATGTACATTGGCAAAGAAACTGTATGAAAGAAGTACAAGTTGCTGCCACACGCACTTGTTCCGCAAATTTGTTGTATACGTTACTTCATTCAGAGAAAGAAACCCAGAACAAATGTTAAGTAATGTACATTATACACTGCTGCAAAATAAAAGATGTACCATGTGACTTCACTTGGCTTAAGTCACTACCCCATAATTATGCTTCCTAATCATTCTAAGAGACAACCAAGAATCAAGCAATAGCTTTCCTGGCAGGTGTGCTTCTTAAGACAATACAAAGAAGTTTCATCACCCAACTTAAAGACTAGGCCTACAAAAAAGAAAAGTTACTCAAACCATTAGAAATCCAAAATCTACAGTTGTTTAAAGATTTGTCACATGCAGATAAGAAATATTTCCTTTCAGACTAAACTACTGTAACTCGTTTAGCAATCACTAAAACATCAGGCACAAACCGTACAAATCAGTAGGCCTATGTCAATGAACATTTAGATTTGTGCAAGATGCCAGAAGCACTTGACTTGACTATTGGTAGAATGTATACCCAATCACCAATAAGCAATATTGTATGATAAAATAATACAATTATACAGGGCCAGTGTTGGTGTTGACGCCTCTTGTGCAAATCTTCATTGAGTTTTTGAATGGAAAAAACAAACAGAATCCAACATTAAGTTATTGTGGCACTGATCTTTCTAGAATGGAAAGATGGCACTGCTAAGGTTGACCAGTATTAACCTATTCATAGGGAGTATATCGATACACATTTGCTCTAGCTTTTCAAAGATGGATAAGTGTGAGCTGAAGGAAATTCAATTTTCTCATTCAGTTTACAACTTGAAATAACATGCAACAATTCATCCAAAAGAGTAAGGCTGCAATTTTATTTTTTTTGGTTAATTCTGAGATGGCCACAATATTAACATCATTTGAACACTATCTAATAGACCCTTATGAACACTAGCGAAAACAATCCACCTTGCTTGGCTAATATATAAAGCCAATATTTCACTGGATGAAGTGACATCTTCGTAATTTCACAAATCAACAAATTAGATGACCAGTAAAGCACCTCAGGACTGCAGACCAGACTAACCAATTATGAGAGAAATTGCAGGTTACATTATTCTTTACCAAAGTGAAATTGCAACACGGGATGTCCTACAAGTACGACATCACATACAATAAGCTATCAGCACAGTAGGGTTTGCCACAAAAAAGTAGCTTGCTTCCACGTGTCCAGATTCCAATGTCACCTGTATAAAGACTAGATATTTTAAAAAAAAGTAACTTATCCTGAAATAGGCAAACCAAGTTCATGGGCAAACAATAAGAAGCAACAATCAGGGGTTGGCTAATAACCTTGTTATGGCTCAAGTATGAAAATCCCATATACATACAAACGAACATACCATATGGGATGCCAGTAAAATTTTTTAGTCAGAAATTGCTTAATGGAGGGTACATTCCAACCCCACTATTCGCAATTGGGGCAAGGTCTTCGACGTTTCACCAACTTAGAGGGCATGGTGACTCGTTAAATGACTCAGGAAAAAAAGCATTACAACGTCGTGCAACGTCCATGCGAAATTAAACTTAAAATAGGAAATTTTAACCACTGCTTACCCTCGCTTTTCATAATCGGACGCTGAGCCCACCGTTTAAATAGCTTAAAAATTGAAAGATATTAACAGGATGATTACAAGTCACCTTCTTTTGACCTCAATTCAACTTGCTGGTGAAATGTCTGACTACTTGGTCGACCGCATTAAAATGCCTACACAAAAGTTAGCGGCTGGAAAACCTGAGAAAGAAATGGCAAATGGGTCCGAGCGAATAAAAACCATTCCCAGCTCAATTATTTAAAGATGGTGAAGTGAAATGAGGCTATGATTTCGTAAAAAAAATCAATGAGCAAAACAGCCATGGTTGTGACCACGTCAACCGATTTTTCCGAAATGCTCGATTGGATCCACCCCGAACGCACCGATGCACTTTCGTTCAATAAAAACCCCAAATGTTTCTCATTAAAAAATGTCATACAAATAAAGCCTACGTACGCTGATTTTCGGCGGACCAAATCATCGGTCGACTTTAGCAGAAATGGCAATTCGACGACGTTCGCAAAATTCCTTTTTCGCGAAGAAACTTTCCGTTCGACACTACATGTACGTGGAATTCTATTTGCATACGATCTGCAAATCGAGATTGAAATCGGGTGAAAAACGGATGAGAAGGCCGTGAAAACGTAGCGCGATATTTCGACACGTCTGCAAAATTTCTACCGACTTTCACCATTTAGATCAATTTTCAGCCTGCGACTGCTCCTCCCGATACGATCTGCGAAAACCGGCAACGTGTTCGTTCCCCTGCTCTTTAAAAAATGACGAGCTTTCGCAACTTGCGACGATTTTTAATGCCCCCAAACGGCGTCGAAATTAAAATACTTACTATATTTAAGGATGCGTTTCATACGTGGCTGATAAAGAAAAAATCAAAACTCATTTCGCGTTAGGGATCGCGCAAAAAAAAAAATCCCATCAATTCGAACGGAAAATTCCGATGGGAAAATAGAACGTTCTACGCTTCAATAAAATACCGATAAAAGAAAATTCGGCGAGAAAACGGCAAAATGCAGAAATATTGTGTGCGGTGCAGAATCCCAAAAGCGTACAAGTTGGAAATAAGATGTACCGCAAAAATCGAACCCCACCCCCCGAAAAAAGTGCACGTAACTGAAGGTAATAAAACTGGCCGAAAATGAGTTTAAAGGGCATTAATGGAGTGGCTGTTGGGCAATGCAGTTTCAAAGTGAGGCAAATGAAATCTCACCTCTGGTGCAGCTGTGTAACATATTGTGGCAGTACCGGCTGCTGTGTGGAGTTGGCAAAGCGCTAACTAGCTAGAAAGCCCAAGAATTTCATCGACTAGCTCATCGTATAGCGAGGTCAGAACTGCTATGTCAAGAGCATAACAAATGCAGCCAAGTAGGCACCAGCGGGATAAACTTGTATAGAGCAGACAAGTCAAGAAAGGCGTCTGAAAAAACGCAACCGGCGAAATTCTGCTGCATGCAGTACCATGCTATTACGCCACTTCCTGGATGCTAACCCTTCCCTACCGCTAGCTCCCAAGAAACGTGAGAATGGGCTTTTTCTACCTCCTCCGTGGTGCGATCTTTTCGTTACTCCACTCTCCACTTCCCCGTCCAGTGGCCTTTTTCTCGAATCTGGAATATCACCATCGGGACACCCGTTTACCGACCCAGGTCCGGAAGCCATCTTCGTAAGAAGAGGGGTTGAATGCTTGTGACGTTGGACGGTGACGCAACGCACCGGACACCCCTTGACCCTGCGACAATGAGAGCCACCCATTTCCTGCCGTACCACCCTTTTTACCGCCCTAGCCGAAGCGGTATCAGCAACGAACTAATAGTTAGGCATGTGTCACCCTGGGTACAGCCATTTCGCTGCGACTAGGATTTGTATACAGGATGTCCAATAAACTCCAAGCACTGACTTCAGCAAGTGTCAGCAATCGTGATTTTTGATTTTTTTAAAATTAAGCCTCACGAATCCCCAACATGCCATATAACTGAGTTGTAGTGAATTTCGGAATAAAATAGTTTTTTTAAAGTTTTCACCCAAAAATACTTTTCGGACGCCCTGTACACTGAATGATGCGGTGTATACCGTGAACAGGTATATATTATTCCTACACTGAAAACAGCACCAGGGCACTGCTGACATTTTCGCTGAATTGGCCAATACTCCTACTTTATTGCTAAATTACCTTATTAATTTTGATTAGTTATCGTCAATTAACCTTTCATTATTTTAGCGGCATATTTTAATATATATGCAGTGTTATTATATGGTTAATACACATTTAATTATATAAATTGCTATTCATTTATATTTACTTATATTTTCTTCCATACATAATGAAATATTAGTTTTTAAATAATTTTACAAGCATGCATTGAAGAGAAAAGGTCATGCTAACAGCGCCCTCTAGATTCTTTTACGTTTGCACCGGGAAGTCGAAAATGAACCCGAAAAATTTTTGCCAGAAAAAATGGTGTCGCAAGTTTTTAGGAAATGTTTCCAGTTTTTAATAACGAGACATAATTTCCAGCATGTAATCTTACCATTTTGTAGGTGTGACATCGTAAAAGTGTTTAAATCATCTAATGAGTTCACCTGAAACGAATATCCTACAAAGCA
>JAQGBN010000062.1:0-12441 GCA_034698465.1 Tachypodoiulus niger | reverse complement strand
GAAATGCCACACTATTAACATACAGCAAATGAGGTATGAGGGACCAACAACCTCGAGCGGTTTAAAAAAGCAACGGTCAAGCAGAGCGCCCACTCGCGATTAGGACATCATTTGGGTGATTGGTATACACGGTACACGCAATGAACATTAATCGTGACCTTTCAACTTGTCTTATCGAAGCCGGCGCGTTGACTTCTCGGCTCTTGGGCGATGAGCGACGGGCTTTGTATGGCGAGACAAAGCAGACTATTGATACTCTTATGGCATTCGAAAATGTGTTATGATAAATAGAAGCATGCATAAAGTCAGCCCAAATCATTCCGGGTCACCATTGGCAATTCGCTGCATGGAGTAGCACCATGGCAACGACTAAAACAACGAGAAGAAGCTAATGTTTCTCCGGGGGTGTTTTAATGATTGCCACGGTGTTACCTAAACCCTATCGTGGGATGTCGAGCCTTTGCCAGGTACCAATTTCTGCTAACATCGTAAACGAGCTTGTAATTTATTGCTCTTTTACAGGCTCTCTAAACCTGTTTAAAAAAGGCAATAAATCACGGTGTTCGAACGACAATTGTTACACTATGGCTGGCTCGAAGCACAACGGAACTTGCGGGTCCATGTTGCCATGGCGATTCCCAAACATAGGTGTCGGTGTAAGATTTAAATGCGTCAATTCAAATTATAGAATTCAACTCAGTAAGCCTACTATTACAGTTGACAAAATAATAATGTGATAAGGGGGGTGAATCCGCATTTTACGTTTTGCAAACATGGTTGGTATTAGGAAAATTGAGATCGAATGTCACTAATAAAACAACCATGCTTTTGAGGCACCAAATTTTCGATGAAATAATTTTTTTTTTAAATATAGTTCACACGTCTAAGAACCACATTGAGAGTTTTAACGAAGTTGCCAATCCCGCTTCAACATTCACATTAAAACAGGCTTCAGGGTAGGGTGAAGCCCCGAACCCCGTACACGTACACCTGAATGACATTAATATCCCATTCTTCTCCGGTCTTATGTGGCGCTGCTCCACATTTCACCTCCCCAGATACCCCCTCGGTTCTTTTTTTGTCCACGGGGACATCGTTTTATTCATGAGCTGCAGGACAGCCCCTCAGGTGGCCGGAAAAAAAGGACAGAAGAGGACAACGAAACAAGTGGGGCCATTACCTGGCTACATGCATTCCTGGGCATTACAACACACAAAAGCTACCAGCGCTAGCAGGGGCCCCCTAGACCGTGGGGGCAACCCCTTTTAAAACAAGCCAAGATTAGTGAACCTTGACTTGTCACCTTTGCTATTTTTATCCTTATCTAGGAGGACCTTACCAATTCAAGTGTCTCATTCCCACCGCAAAACCAACCTCGGAAAGCCATTAAAGCACACACGTACGGCGATAAAAACGGGGCTGGGCGATTTTTGGGGAAAATCATAGCGCGATGATTTTATGAGTGGCCCTAGGCCCTACCTCCTCCATCTGGAAAGGACCACCTACTGGCTCTCGACACAGACACGACCTAGTTGAAGGAAATCTGCCACACGTGCAAAGAGGAGGAGGAGGGGGTGCACGTGCTTCTTGCACAGTTTCGTCACTGTCAAGGAGGGTCATAGACCAAATTATTATCATATCTGGCCAGACTGGCAGAATATCAAAGTGTGCCCTACTCGCACACATATATAACATGTATCGTTTTACATTTACAAATGTGGTCCTCGTATCAAATTTTCTGACAACGTTCTTATGGCGATGAACTAATTTCCAAGTTATGCGGTTTTAAAATTCGAAATGTGAAAATATAGTTTGTCATGTACCTCATGAATCGTAACATCACATGATTGGTCCTATTCAATAGATTACTGACAAAACCAGAATTGCTAAGCCCATCCAAAACTGATAACAATATGTTTTTATGATTTTATGGTATTTATTATTATTATTATTATTATTACCTTTATATATATATATATATATATATACATTAATACCCATATATATATATATATGGGTATTAAAACAGATAAAGCACCTATATATTTTCCGGGGTATGATTGTTCCTTTCTTTATAAATGGTCTAACGAGTTTCTATTTGTGTACATGGAAATGCATAAATAAATACAGTAGATGATATGATGACTATGTGGAAATACAGATAAGTCTTTAAAAAATCAACAAGTATACGGCAGCATTGGAGTTAATTTTTTATGTTATCGTTTGCTTGTCCCCCTCAGTTTTCTCCTAATGACCGCATGCATAATGATGAGACTGGAGATAATTGCTGCCTATAGACGCGAGGCAAAGCCTTCCAATTTCATCCCCCATAAAAGTCTATCAAAGTTCTCCCATTTTTAATTAAATATAAATGTTATTAATGGTGTCGCTGCATTTCCTAATTTGTAGGTAGCGAGCAGTGAGTGATCCACGGTTTTAAGACGTCAATAACGAATATTTGGCGAGCGACAATTACAGTAATTCGGAGGCCCCTAATTACAAATTGCAACTGTCAATTTCTGCATATAGATTAGTTCGTATACGCCGTATTCCTTAAAACACGGAAGAAAAACCTTGTTAGTGCGCCAACGTCAGTATTTGTTCTTTTTTTTTTTAATATAATTTCTTTTTGACATTTTGAAATTAATAGCGTTGTGAAATAAAAATGCGAAAACTTGTTCTCACGAATACTCACGAAAATGTAATTATACATTTCAAAATGAAATTACATAGTTTACACGCATTAATGATATGGCATGAGAATGAAATGATTGTCATCACCGAGTGAATATTCAGCAACCTGATTTATAATAATGTATTAAGATGTTGAAACGTACAGCCAATTTTTTTAAAAATGCAAATTAACATGGGACAATGTCATTAATAGGCAAATAAACTGTGTTTTTTTTTAAAAAATAAGCTTTGATAAAACCTTGAACTGATGCGATCTTAAGAACGCCTGCCAGCGTTTCTGTTCTGTAAACAACAACTGGTAGATACAGTGTATATAGTAGCCTATATTAGAAACTAATGGCCGAGGTCCTTACAGAAACGCATCGCGTGGGAACTACATCAACATACTAATAATCCGAGAGATCGGATTGGATAGTAGATTTTTAATGACATAAATACAAGGTTTTATTACCCATTCGCTGAGCACAAGGAAACACCTGCTTTGTTCCCGCCTTAAGAAGGAGGGCTCTGGTATCAATGTGAATTCACGCAAAAACAAAGCACCAAGTAGATGACTTTTTTATTTTTTTATTTTACAATCATAATTAAGTTAAAACCGATTGTTAGAAACTTATTAATCTTGCAAACTCTGTGCGGTCACTTCCATGCCTCTCAATGACATTGACTACACAGAGTTGACACTATTGTGTACTTCTACTTGCGCTGCATCTATTCTTTCTAAGAACAAGATGGCTGCCTAAGTACCGGCCAAAAGGAGTGTAAACATAAAAGAACCAAAACTGCTATTCTGACCAAATCATCATATGTGGGGCAAAGACGAACCTGTGCTTTGTACATGAATTTTACACTGCCCTACCCTTCCATGGTTTGGCAAAGGATTAATAGGGGGAGGAGAAAGTTGCAGCTCGCGAGCTATTCCGGGCAAAAGCCTTAAGCGGACCCCGCATTCAGCCATTTTTTGGGGAGTAAAATAGGGGCAGAATGAATGGATGTTGGAAAACAGTCCGTTTAGCCACATACTGTAGCAGCGAGCTAGATAGTGGCACAGAACGATTTCGAGCGAGAGGAGGGTCAGTGCAGTCTTGCCAAACAGGTTCTTGGAGCGCCGCCATTTTGGATTCACCTGGGGAGTAGCATGGCCGCCTGACATGGCCCTAAGGTGCTTTCTTTCCCTATTGTGGATTTCTGTAGCGTTTTGTCCAGAGGGTCTTGAATTTATCCGTGTGCAACAACACACTGGTCAGAGGGATAATCGAGGAGCTGGCAACCGCAAGTTTCCCAGAGCCTATTTTCGCGTAAAAACATGCAATCTTCGTTTCACAAATAAAATTATGGAAAAAAAAGAGATACGAGGACCCTCATTTTATGCATCTGTTTTCACGTAAGAAACGTGAAATCGGATATCCAGTTATAATTCCCAGACTAGACTGATGTTCTGGTTGCTGTCCCACCCTTCATTTTCATGGGCCATGGATAACCCTAGGGTGCGGGAGCGGTTAGAATCTATCGTTATTTCAGTACAAGTAATTACAAATTTGGCTTAGTTGGACATCCACCCATAATTAGTGACAACAAGCGTATTACACAGGGATATAGTGTGGTAAACATACATATATTATAACATTATAACGTTGAACCAAAAATCAGTTTTTTAGTGTCCACAGTACGTTCATAATGCTTACAAACATAAGCTTACTGTAAATATACGTGCTTTAAAGGCTGAGTAATGCCAAAAGTCAAGAATGATATAAAAAAATAAAATCTTTTGAAGAACATATTTACTTTAAATTCAAAATCGTTCCACTAATATTATGATATTCGCCAAATTACTTGTACAGTATGTATTTTCTTGAGAAATATAATAAATCGCAAACAATTTGGAGTTTTACCCCATACAGTACTGTCAATCAAAGATCGAATTAAAAATTAAAATTAAATATTAAGTCATTGGGACACACATTGGTACAAATGACAGCACAGCACGGTGGTGTTTCCCACCACTTATTGTATACCATCAAAGATGACATCTGACCACAAAACGAGAACATAGCCTATACAGTGTAGATGGTCCATGGAAGAGGAATGCCACCTCTGCATGAGATTTATGGCCCAAAATACGTACGAGGGACTGCAATTTGTCCCCAGTTTTCGCAGGTCTTTGTAAAGGGCAGTTCCGTCAATTACTTCCCACTTTTCAGTGGGCGCGTTTTTTACCAGGGCCGAGGAAAACTGATTCCATATTTCATAAATCAAAGGCCCAGTTTCAGCAGTTACAGCCGAATGATTAGGGCGTTTTATTAGCTCCTACCTATATGTTCCTTCGTGCAATATCAACATCGCATTATTGCGCTTTAATAGACCACTTCGTGGAACAGAGCAACAGATTTATGACGCAGTTTTAGCGCTTTTAACGTGTTTAACTAGTCTAACAACCCCCTTACGTATATCAATATTAAAGTGTCTATGGGCGAGGCGATATTATCAGAGGACTGCATAGGCAAAGATTGAGGTATCGGAAAGCAGTAAAACAAAAACGATAGGTCGTTGCAAGGAAAGGTACTTAGAGCTGGAAGATATACTGTACTGTACTCGAGCTTCTTTCTGTATCATCGTATTTGCTAAAGAAAGGATTGAAAAGATTGAAAAGATATGCTATACACCGTATTTTGAAAGAAAAACGCCGAATGTTATTCCGTATCGATACAGAAGTATTATGATTACTATTCATGAATCTTGACTGAAAGATCTCTACATGTATACACGATTTGCTTTCGCTTACTAATCGGGAATTTCTGTCTTAATAAACTGAAACACAGTGGTCAATGAAGGTCGGTTAAGTGCGTTTGGACTTTTGCAATTCTTGTTGAATAACAAATATCGTTACTTAAAATTATTACAAAATGGAAACCCGAAGTAAAACTTGTTTGAAAAACGAGATGCTAGATGGCGTTTCCTCCTGCCGCCATTATCAGTCTCCCTTGCCAGAATTTCCATACCACTGCACCGACCAGTTTCGTTCAACCGGGGTTTTTTTTTCCCCCTTTTGAAACTGGTGGTTCGGGGTTGACCCCATTGCTAGCACCACCCTCAACGTTAAAAACTGGAGATAAGCCATTAGAGGGAGTTTGGGATAGGAGATAAAACGGAGTAAGAGTTGAAAAACATTCACTTATTAATGTTATCATTAAAATGAAAAATAAAAACAACACGCTGAATAAATTAACCTGATTTCATTGCCTTCATACTATTTTGTGTAGCGTCCAAACCCGTATTTAATACAACCACGCTGGTTTTTCGTAATCATGACACGTACTCGCATCTGCGTACCAAAAAAAAATTTTTTTTTAGAAATCCGCTAATGGTCAAAATTATCTCTAATCTTTGGATTACAAGTAATAAGTGTTGTTTCATTAAGTTGCATTTTGAATAAAAGTTGGCTTCGCGGGACTCGAAAGCAATTTTGGCTGGAAACTGACAAGCACGGGGAGCAACAACACGAAATTTGAAACATAAAAATTAACTTCAATTAGCAATTAATGATAAATGGCCTCAAACACATTCGCGAATATAAAAAAACAACAAGTTGACGGTCCATATTCCACGAAGGGAAAATACGATAAAAAAAAAAGTTCACGCATACATTTTGGCTGGACATTTCTCTTTCTCAGAAAATAAAAAATGGCACATGGTTTTCTGAATTACTAAGCAATTCTATTATACGGCTATGCATACATACATGTATAATGTACATTTCATGAAAATTTCCACGTTTTCGTGACACTGTTAAAGCCCTTGCAAAGCACGAACAAAAAATATATATGTTAACAGTTGTGTAAGTATGCTAGTATCACATTAATTAATACGAGTGGAAGGCGTGATCATTACTGTGGAAATATTGCAGTTTTAATTGTAGGATTTTAGGAACGACATAAACGGGTTTTTCGGGACATGCAGCCATCCGTTAATAATGGCTGATGCCTGAACGAATTAAAATACCAATAAAACTTAATAAATACTGAACTTGCACGTACACATGCAGATCAGCAAGATTTTTTACCCCATTGAAAACAGTAAACGTGTTCGAAAAGTATATGCTACTGTAGTTTAAGGTCTATACTTTCGAATTTACTTAAACACTTCATGTTGCAACTGTGCAATCAATTAGCACATTATTGCGCTAACATACATGTATATTATATGGGTAACATACATAACCAGTGTTGTGCAATTTACTGTCATTAAGGTTTCTAGACCAGACAGAGAATCATCTTAGTCTCGCAATTTTCCATGCGTGAATTTCAGTTAATTCTCGTTTTGCCTTTGGTTATTTCAGTAGCACGATGCAAATTCAGATGATAGTATAAACTGATTGCTCTTAGTCTGAGAGAGCACGCTACATGACGTTTTTACTCAAAAAAAAAAAAATAAAAAAAAAATCCACTCAACAATTAGTTGGTTCTCTACATGTCAGCTAGAGCTAATTTTGCGAGAAGATCGGGTCACAATTTCTAACAACATTTGAAAATACAATGAAGACAGTTTTTAATTAACAATGAGTCTGTTTCCAATGGTTGTCAACAGTAAAAGAAAAGTGATCTCTGACTTACAGTACGTTATCTAAAATGATCATTGAAAGTGTTTAACTTTACTTGCGATAAGTCATAATATATCAATATATGTAATTTTAAAAAGTGTAAATGGGCATGTGCTATAAACTGCCTTTCTTTCTGAATTCATATTGATTTCGCTTAACTTTGTTGTAATGTTTAGGAAATAAATTAATTATTGATTACATACCAAGAGTTCGACAAAAACATATGGACAGCATTTATTTACGACATTAGGAAAATAAATTGACTTTTTCAATAATACTATTGTCATATGGTATGCCAACAGACTCATTGCTGATCTTGTATGCAGACGATCAAAACTATACAGACGTTTGAACGTTTCTCGTCTGAACGGAGGACCGACATTCTGGCAAGTCATCAAAGGCATATAAGCAGTTTTTTTTTGTGTATCTCGGTAGATTGCGTGCACGAAGGCGTCAATTTCTTGACCTCAAAATGATAACAAAAGGACGGCACGAAGGCCCTGTCTTACCTGGTCTGGCGTGCTGGCATTGTCCGTATGGCTACCCGTATCAGCACTTTGGGCCCGACCCCCGGTGTTATTATTGCTGTCACCCAGGTCCGAGCCTTTGCCATCCCTCTCGTCAATCACCAAGTCTATGGGCATTTTGCCTTTTAGGCAACTTATGTACCGATGACAGAAGTTGTCACATAACTCGTGAACCTGAAATGTAAGGAATTTAATTAAGATTGAATACAGAGTGCGAGAACGGGGTTGGAGCGAGCCACCCCCGAAGCCGAGCTAGACCCTGACTGACACGTCATGTTGCCAATGTGAAAGAGTTTCACATCCAATAAAACGCACAACAAGAGAAGAGAGATGAAAAAAGAAAACACCGGGAAATAATTGCGATGGGGGATAATGCATATTTGCGCAGCACACATCAACCCCCATGAACGGTTTCGAGGGGAATTTCCCTTTGCTCGAATTATGCCAAGCATTCAAAACACACCAAGCAGTCAAAAGCTTGCCTGACACCGCAGAGCGCTCCCATTCTCAACTCCATTTTCAATAACTCACTATTTTAATATTCGTATATACAATCAATTTAACCCCATAAATGCCATTCAAATTCGCTTAGTTTGCCAACTGCGCCTGAATTTATGGAGTGGCGGGAAAAACGAGCGGATGAATTGTTTTTTAAAGAGCTGCACCCTTTAGTGTCGTGCCAAATCTGCGTCTGTAGACTTTGCAGAAATTTGCAAACTTACTTTGCAAATATAGGGAAAATTGAATTTCGGTACTAATTATTACAAATGTGTTGGCGATTAGTGAGTACTATATTGCTTAGCTTTGAATGGCAAGCATGAATGACATAACGAAACGGCTACCTTAATCAGGGGCCGGTTGCACCATTGTAGATATATGTAAGGTTAGATAACGTGGGATTACTTAAAGCTAAAAGTTAACCTTAGGGTTGATAGCTTTTGGTTGCACTATTTTACTTCAGGGATTTTTAACACAAGCTTGGAGATAACCCGTTGCAGCTAAGAATCTTGAAAAAAAAATTGCATTATATGATCACAAAGTTTAGGTTAACCCTGCCTATTAGCTGGGTTAACATTTCCTCGTGGTTAACCCTCGGTTAACTGTTAACCTGCTGTTGTGCAATACCGGTACTTTTCCTTAAATTTGGCTTAACTTTTGTTGGTACAACCGGCCATACATTAGAATATCAGTTTGGTTCAACGTTCCATCAAGAATAAAACTTTGGGAAAACGTTAAGCATGAAAGATTCACCAACCCACAATTGATTGCATTTAAGTTATTCAGCGAGAAAAACAATCTAGCCACTATGAACTTGACAATTTCTTGACTATCGAATATTTCTTTTACGCTCGCATGTTTTCTTGTTAAAAGTGTTTGGTACAAGTGTTTTGAACAAAAAAATCAGCGTACACGAATTTCGTTTTATCGCCAACAAGGAATTCCGCTCGAAGGAAAGAACGTTATCTAGTCATTGCCAATTCCAAACAACTGACCAAATCTGCTCCAATCAAAGTCTCGACCAAGTCGATCGCTGTTAATGCATTCGCTCTTATCTTTGTTAACTACTTTCAACCGATGGTTAATTAGTCGTTACACAACTATCCACATTCAGATTGTCAACGGCTGAAATGATTTCAAAAACTCTAAGTAGACGATTGAAATAACAATTTTTAACGGGTTTCTCCTATAAAACCCGACTTCACAGACGATTATAAATGGTATTCAACAAGAGGAAAGGAACTGATCTTGTATAGTGGGATGCGCAGTGCCTTTTTTATTTTTATGTGTAAAAAGCCATACATCAAAGCAGCTCTGTTTGTCCTAAAATATCTTTGAAATTAATAACAGGTCATTGAGATCATGATTGCACGAGTCTCGTCATAACAAGAGCCAGCCACTTCTGCACTGAAAAGGCAGATGAGGTTTCAAACGCGAGAGTGACGTGACATTAAAATCAAGAATGGAAAAGGAAGGGAAAATGGTGGTTGGTTTATGGGGATGAAGTGTTTGTATGAAAAGTACACCCGCTTGTAACTTCCTTCCTCTGCTTTTCAACGAAACTTTTCGACGACT
The DNA here is from genome assembly GCA_034698465.1 of Tachypodoiulus niger. Lineage (NCBI taxonomy): Eukaryota > Metazoa > Arthropoda > Diplopoda > Julida > Julidae > Tachypodoiulus > Tachypodoiulus niger. Next base: position 2,553 of record JAQGBN010000062.1, on the reverse strand, counting down.
CACTTCACTGTCAAAATGAAACAGTAATTAATGAAAGATGCCAAACGAGAAAAAGCTACTTTTTACCAGCGAGAATTATAGAACCAGCAGAGATGAGAAAAACGCATTGCATTGCCAAGAAGGGTTCTATAATATATCGGAAAACTTTTAATGATAATAACAAATTAAATATGGGGGCCCTAGTGTCTGTACACAGTGGTAACCTCAGATAAAAATGATCTTGCAATATTTTGAAATATTTCCCTGAATTCTCCAAACTAAATTTCATTGCATAAAATGGAACAAAAAATTACTGATATTTTTATTTCTTTTAAAAGTTGAAAGTGTGCTATGGAAAATCGCTATTATTGCTCAAGTGTTTATGTAAGCCCTCCTATGAGCAGTATCATAAACAATCATTTGAGATTAGCAGTTTATCTGATGAAAATTTCCCCAACTTTTGTATAATAATTTGAAATTTCCCTGAGTTTTCCGATTGTTCCTACTTCCTTGACAATTCCAGGTTTTCCAGGTCAGTGGGAACCCTGATTAAGTCATAATTTTATAACGGTAAAAATATACCACTGGTAGGACTTATGTCTTGTAAATACCTAAACTTTACAATGATAAACGAATATTTCGAGACAATTTTTTCAGAGACTACAGTCGTTTCATATACATCTCATAGTTGCGAACGAGAGTCTGACTGGAGGATCCAGCGCCATGGCCGTCACAAGGATTAATTTTATGGAGGTGGCCATGACAACGCGCTCGGCGAATGACGTCGCAATACATGAACTATGACCTCGGAAGCGAACATTACAGCTTTACGAATTCATGTTTAAGTTAGCTCGCTCATTTTCAACATACAGCAAGCCAATAATATAGCACCAAGCTGTGATTAATACTGTCAGATCGTTCCATTGATTGCAACAGTTTTAATCACAAGTCAGTGGCTACACTATACAGTACATGTATAATGACAGCTTGGCGCAACCCGCCAGATGAATTTTAAAACATTCATCGGTTTCCAGTCGAAGAATCGATATTGAAACCATAGGTTGGTGTGACTAAAGTATTGCTTTCCGATACTCAACAGTATGATTTATTTGTGAAATGTCAGCATCAGCGTAAATCAAGCGGCGAAAGACGCCATCAATTACTTACCTAGACCTCCTTGTTGTTGGATCCTTCATAACCATTACTTCAGCAATATCTCCAAACTTACTAAAATATTCCCTAAGGCCCTCTGAAAGAACAAAAAAGAACGGACATTAGGATGAATCGTTCTAAAACAGCGCGGGTTATAAACACATGTTCAGACAATAGAATTAATTGCACCTTTACTCTGCTAATTGTAACGAAGAGCACGCAACGAAAACAAGAGGCACGAATGGACAATTGGCGTTAAACTTCAGTTGCCATGAATAATTTTAGGTATAATTTATTTCAATGGAAGCATTTAAAAATCGCAAAAGTTTACTTTTGCGCAATAAAGTATGCAGTATTGCTCAATTAATCGAGTTGGATGCATGGGCCCAGGACCCACATGGATTAACGAAAAACTCGGATTATTGGTAGACCGCCGAGTTACTACAACAGAACGTATTAATCTAGAGGGTAAATTGAAATGGGACGCTCATAAATTACGTCAAACGTTATTCAATTTTTCGAACCATCCCACCATCAGTATAGTGTTGTACAACTATTTTCAACCAGCCTCTACACATGTTGATGTCAAATAAAGCGTTGACAATGAAAAGGATGTAAGTGCCAAAATCCAAATTTTATAGGAGAAACGAAAAAAACAACGAATTGACCACCTATATTACATGTATATATAAACGAATGATCTCATTTTTTTGTTGAGAGTGATTACAGTTGGACCGAATGGCTAGAAACACATGCCTCCTTTTCACTGCCATTGGCCTTGGAAGATACGTCACAATCAGTGACAAACGTTTTGAAATATTTGGTTCTTACATCCTTTTTATTGTCAACACCTACATTTTATTGAGTCATTTAATATTAATTTTGTTACCTTCCTAAGATAATATAAATATTGTTACCTTCCTAAAGACAGGCTGAAAATACCTCCCAAATAAATACGGTATTTACTTCACTGTTTATAGTAGTGTTTCTCAAGATTTGGTCCACGGACCACTACCGGTCTGCTGAGGTGTGCCAGCCGATCAACGGGACCATTGGCAAATTCAAAGTTTGCACAGGAAAGCCCCTAGAGGACAACCATATTTTACTATAAAACCATCAGAATGGAAGTTATAGAAACGAATTTATGTCAACAAGCGATATTAATAAACACTTCACTCTGTAATTTGGTAATTGGGCTAGTTTAAATTTGTAATAAAATAAGTGTTCTGCGAGACCATCTGCAAACTATCAAGTAGTCATCGAGTGCATTGACAATTCATCTAGAGGTCCACCACTAAGAAAAGTGTGAGAAACACTGGTTTAGTCATGTAGCAAAAGATGTCCTCAGTGTATGTTTGGATTTTGCATTTTGTACCAAGGCTCGTTTCATGAATTGTCTTAGATCTTTGTGTCGATCTATTT
>JAQGBN010000061.1:0-12461 GCA_034698465.1 Tachypodoiulus niger | reverse complement strand
AAGGCCGCCTCGAGCTGGTCAAAGTGTTCATCGAATGTGCTGTCGACGAGTGCCAGGTCATCTTGGTATGGTGTCGCGGACACTCCTTCGGCTTCGGAGACCATCCTGTCGATAACTCTTTGACAATGTGCCGCGGAGTTGCGTGCTCCCATCGGCATCCTTGTATAGCAGAACGTACCGAACGGCGTCACCGTGGTGAGGTACTTCTGGCTTTCCGGCGCTACGGGTATCTGCCAGTAGCAGCTGGTGAGGTCCATGGACGACTTGAACGGCTTTCCTTTGGTTTCCGCGACCAGTTGGTCTATTCGGGGTAACGGGTAGTTGTCAGGGACCGTGACCTTGTTCAGGGCCCTGAAATCCGTGACCATCCTCATGTCCTCTGAGTGAGGTTTCTTGACTAGTAGTGAGGGTGCCGCCCACTCTGACACACATGGTTTCATGTGGCCATTTTCTAACAGTTTGTCGACGATATGTTTCATCTGCGCCCGCCTTTTGGGAGAGTTGGCCATGGGTTTGCAAGCCTTTGGGGTGGCGCCGTCGATGATTTCGATCCTCTGGGGTTCGACTCTGGCAGGACCTGAGGGCAGCTGAAAGATGTCTGCGTTATTACGAAGAAGTCGGTTGACCCGTTCTCTTTGGGCGTCCGTGAGTCCTTGGCCTTCGTCGGGTCTGAGGTCCACGTTCTGAACCGTGATACGTTGTGCTCGGATCGGCTGTGTAGCCCGTTCGGTCAAGCCAAATTTGGAGAAGCCCCAGTCCCGTGAGTGGGGAAGGAGGTTTATGCCCGCTTTGGACATAAAGTCCATGCCTATGATGATCGTGTCCAGTTCGAACGCTGGGATTAGAGTGATGAGTGTGCGGATCGTGCGATCGCGTAGTTCAATGTCAACCTCGGCGCGATAAATCTCGGTGCCAGTAGGTATCTGGTCGGCCAAGATGACTTGGCTATGCGTTGGTTCCATCTCAACGCCCTTGCATGCTAGAATCAGGAAGATGCCACGTCCTGCGATCGTGACGTTGGCCCCTGTGTCAAAGAGGGCGGTTGTCTTAATTCCCTCGATGGCACATACTGTGGTGATGAACTCCGGGTTGGAGACATGCACGTTGTTTGCTCGGACGACTCTAACGTGGGAAGTCCGTGTGTCTGATTTCGCTTTGTTGCCTTTGTTGGGGCATGTCCACCGTGTGTGATCCATTGCTCCGCACTGTAGGCACCCTTTCGGAGGGTTCTGGCTGCCTTTCTCATGTGGGTCTTTCGACACCGGCTTGTCGTTGCCCTTGCTGGTGGACGAGTCGGCTTGTGACGCCTCCTTCGGGCGAGTGGGGCCCAAGGACTTGTAGTCTTTTTTGCGAGGTTGGTAGTCTCGCTGATCCCGGTGATTGCGGGAGTTGTATTGGCCTGGTGATCGACGACGTTGGTTGTTTCGTCTCGCCCCCCAGTGCCCTGCTCTGGTCTGAGTTTTTTCTCTCTTTAGTAGTTTTTTCTCAAGTTTTTCTAATGAGAAGACCTTGTCTATGGACATGTTGTTTTTGAGGTCTGAGTGGATCGCGTCAAATGTGGTGTTGATGCGTTCTTCCTCCGTTATTCTGCAGCTGAGGTTGGAGTACAGCGTATCCAGATAGGCCAGGAAGTCTGACACTGACTGTGTGGAGCCTTGAGTGGCATTCCGAATTTTGTCCTTGATAACCGAGTCTTCTTCTGGTTTGTCAAACGCGTGCTTGAGCTTGTGCATCGCGTCCTCGTATGAACGGAAGGATCGTACATTCTTGTACCACCAGTCGCGGGCTTTGTCCTCGAAGGAGTATCCCATGGCGAGTAGGGCGTCTTCCTGACGGACCTGGTTGCCAATGCGGACTTGCTCAAATTGAAAAGCCCATCCGTCAAAACCCTTCTTCCCGGGGACAAACGGTTTGATGTTTGAGAAGATTCTTTGTACTTTTGCCGGGGGTCTCGTGGGCCATGCTTTCTCGTCCTTGCGATTGGACTGGTGGTATCCCACCTTCTGCTTTCCTCTGTGATTGGATCCTGACGAGATGTTGAGGGGTAGAGGAGTCCACCCCTCCCTTCTCTTCTTCCGTCCGCTGCTGCGGCGTTCGGGTTCCGAGTTGGAGTCGGAGGAGTCGTCCTCCGACGTTCGGTCCTTTGAGGAGGAACGTGATCGGGCTCTGGCCGATCGCCTGACTGGAGTGCTGATGTCAGGTGGGGCATTCTTATTCTGGATAAGTGTTTCTAAGGCCGTCATGCGCGCCTGTAAGTTAGAGTTTTCCTCTCGCTGAGAGGTGAGTTGGGCATTTAAGTTGACCTGACTGGCCTCAAGCCTAGTGATCGTTTCATTCGATCGGGCTTCAGAGATCATGGCTTGACTCTGCATATCCTGGAACAGTAGATTGGTTTGGCTGGTGAACCCTGCGAGTACTGGGTGTTGTTGGCTGAGGGAAGCAATCTCTTCCGGAATGTGTATTCCGCCTCCGATGGTGGCCTCGAGTTGTGGTACGAGGTGAGCTCGGGTAGGAGTGGACATCATCGGAGTCCTGTTGGTCAAGCCGTGCTCTTGCATGGTCTCGATAGGGTAATAAGGTAAGAACCGAGTTGGGCGCCAAATGTGAGGATCAGACCGGTAGGGCTAGTCCTCAAGGGTGGGGAGGGCGATTCAGGCCCGAAACCCCTAACTGGCAGGCAGCGTCGGCTAGTGCCGATCGGGTGGTGAGCTTAGGATCGGGTGAGCCCGATCGTCCCGCTCGGGTCGGTGGCGATGAATTGAGTGGAGGATGCGGAATGGTACAGTGCGTAAAATGCCTTTAATGAACAGTAAATCGCTTGCGGGCTCGCTACAATGCGCGTTACGAACTTCTAAAATGCCCTAGGCGGAACACAAATGGATCAAGGATGAATTGAACAGTGCAACATGAGTAACAAAATGTATCTCTCTCCTTTTACAGGTCAGGAAATCAGAAGGCACTAGGAGGCTCGAGCTTGCTCCTGAGTTGGAAGACTTCTAGAGGATGAAGTGAAGTGCTGGTAAGTTGCTGCTGCTTTTATAGGTCTCAGCGTGGGAGAATTGGTCACGTGGTGTGGGGTGCTGATGTCTTCCAGATGGTATGGGCACAATGGGAAGGAATTAAGAGTCTACTGCAACTTAATCCCCTCTCATTGTTCTGCAGCATAGATTGTCGGGTCTCCTTGATGCTTCGAGGAAATTGATCATGTCTCAGGGTCGTGTAAGGGCCCTAGGGCATGTTCACTTTCCGGGTTTGACCATCTGGCGCGGGAACTGGGTCACATCCTGGATTAGCGTGGTCTCAAGGTCCCCTTCCATTCCTTGAGGCCCCGCTAATTGCTGCGGCCGGCGTCTGTCTCGGAAGTGCTGTCGACTCACAGCCCCCCAAATGCCGTCGATCGGGCGCATTTATTGAGGAGCTCGATGCACTTCCTTGGTAGGTGCGGGTTGCTGGCGCTGGTTGACTCGAAAGTCCATTATGTAGAGGACCCACATGGTGACATCGGAGATGTGGCACGACGGTGACTTGCTTTTGCTGAGGCGGCGTGATGGCGGGATTGGGTAAGCGCCATCCCAGTGAGCGAGACACACGTCGTGTCTGTGGCCCTTGTCCGTGCAGAAGTAGCACACCTCGTTTCCATCGCGTGGTGTCGGCAAGAGGCGAAGTATTCTCCAGAGCCAATAGTCGCGGTCGCCAGGTTCCGGATGTTTGTAGGTGCTTGCCGGATTTATCGATAGCCGGCGGTCCACCTTGGCTTTGTATTTCTCCATGGCGTCTGAGTTTGCTAGGGTGTTGGGGGTTGGTGCTCTGTCGTACTGGTGCCAGACGATTTGCTTGTTGGATTGGGGGTCCGTGTATGTCCAGCATCGTCCCGTAGCGTTGAGGGACACTCGAGTTTCGGATGCACCCTCGGTGACGCAGGTGACTCCTTCTGTTATGGTCGTGTCGTTTCGGGCTGGTGCTGAGGGGGTGACGGCTGATTCTGGCTTAGGTGCGATCGTCGTCTTTGTTTTTGCAGCTTTGGGCTTCTTGGTGGGCGTCGGGCTCATTGGGGGAATGACCGCTGTTTGGGTCTTTCGCTTGGTTGCCTTCTTGGGTTTGCTTGTGGGGAGGTTGGGCTTGGGTGATGATTTGACCGTTGTCCGATCCTTTGCGGGTATGGCCAGGGTGTGATGGGTGTCTGGTCGAGCCGATGGTTGTGGGTCGGGTCCGGTGTTTGCCGCTGTGACTGGCCTGCTGGCTGCTGGATGGTTGGTTGGAACTGGTTCGGTAGATGGTGTGTGCCCGCCAGTAGATGTTGAGGGTCCGAGGTTTAGGGGAGGCAGGTCCGATCCGTCTGCTGGGCTTGGGCTCGGGTCTTCGGGTGTTGGCTGATCGGGCGGGAACTCGTCGTCTGGCCCGGTGTGAATGGTAAGCTCCACCCCTCCGTGGTCTCTTCCCTGGGTTGTAGGTGTCTCTCGACCCCTGGTCGTGGCGCTGGATATTTGCGCGGCACTGAGGCGATCCAATCTGACGAATCCTGGGGTGATTCCTGTTTGTAGGGGTTCGGGTGCTGCGTCGTCAGAGTCTGATGGGGATTGACTGGTGGCTTCCGTTGATGTGAGTGGGGGTTTTTCTTGCACGAAGTGTCCCAGCATCCAGTCAGGTAGGTTTTGGAAGGCTGTCTCCGCTTGGCGCAGCAGGCGAATGCTTTCCAAGTGTAGTTGGTCTTCTCTGGTGGTTGGCTGGCTGTAGGCGAAACTGCGGCGAGATGGTGATGGCTGGGTGTCGGGCTGCTGGGCTGCTGGATCAGGCCACCGGCCCAACTGGTCTTCAGCTTCGGCGAGGTCTGCCATGCACTCGAGGATCGGGTTCGCTGACCGATTGATCCGTGCGAGTGCGATGGACAGCTTGGTCATCAGGCGAAGTTGCCCGAGTGGGCGATCGGGTCTGGCTTCGGCAACCTCACGGTCGCTGGGTGATTGGTGAGTTCGGGCCTCCCGGCCGCTGGTGTGGTGATGGGCCTGGGCCTCACGGCTTTCGGCTGGCTGGTAGTCGGGGGCCTCACGGCCGTCCGACTGTTGTTGATCGGGGGTTGCCCGATGATGCGGGGCCTCACGGCCGGTCGCATGGCGTTGGGCAGGGGCCTCACGGCCTGCTGCCGGCGAATGGACCGAAGCCTCACGGCTAGTGGTCTGCTGTTGAGCCTCATCCACACGGTTCAGGTGTGCTGTGATTTGGCGAAGTACTTCGGCCATGGTTAGGTGTCGGGTGGGCGTCTGCCCTGTGGCTGTTGGCTGCTCGCTGGAGCTCATGTTGACTTGTCGAGATGGAGTGACAATGTCGAGTTTGGGACGGCTATTTATACCCCAACCCTTCCCATGGGGCACTGGGCTGATGACGTGTGGCCTTTCCCAATCTCCGTTAGGATTAAATGGGGGGGTCAAGGTATATTTTTCCGACACGCTCACTGAGATGTAGGTTTTCTCGATGATAAGGGTATCTTTTTCAGCGTTGCCGCTTAGTCATCTTTGCCCTTCGCCCTCTGGGGGTGGGTCTATGGCTTTGTCTTTGTCGGTAAGGGTTTTCCACGTGTTGAATCCAATGTACTCTGCTAGGAGCTCTTCGTCGTCCTGTGGTTCTAGATTGTTATAGAATGTGGGTTGTAGGGCCTCAGGATATGGGCTGATTACGCTTGTGTTCCAGCCTTTTTCATTTATCGCATGCGCCGCTCTGGCGACTTTATAGAATAGCGTGCACGCCGCGTTGCATCGGCCAGGAAATTTGGAGTTAAGTTCCTTGAGTTCCATAAAGTGGGCTGCCGTGATGTGGCGCCGCAGAGCGAATGCTTCCGTGGGGGTCTTTGCCCCTTGTTGTTCTGCGTAGGGTGCGGTCACCTCAAAGAATGCTTCGACTGTGTCTATGCCGAAGATGGCAAAGATGTCGGTGAAGCGCTCGGACATGTCCGTGACCGAGAGTGTCTGGAAACGGATTGGCCGGTGGATTTCTCTCCCCGCCTTAGTTTTAACGATAGGGTCCTGGGTTATTGGTGCTGCCATGATAGCCTTTCTGGGCACTTTTGCGGGGACGGGTGTGTCCGTGTGTTCCCCTTCTGGGGGGTCCGTGTGCCTTTTGTTCGTGCATGGCTTTGGTTGTGGCTGTTCGGGGTCGAGCTCGTCAGTGTGAGCGTCAGTGAATCTGGAGATGTCAGATAGGTGGAATTGCCCCATAGAGGTGTTTCTGGCTGGGTTCCACACTTCTGCTACTGTGGGTGAGACGATCGTTTGGATCTCATATGGTCCTTCCCGCCTGGGGGCTAGTTTGCTAGTGGTGCCTGTGGCGGCCTTGCTTTTTGGGTGCGTTTTGACCAGCACCAAGTCTCCGATGCTGAATTGTTTGGTTTGGCCGTCGGGTCGATTGGTTTTCCTTCTGACGTCTTGTGCTTCTTCCAGCAGCTCGATGGTGGAGACTATCAGGGAGGCGACCTCTGCCAGGAACGAACCGAAGTCGTTCCGCTGAAAGATTGGGTCATTGCATGTTTCAGCGAATGCGACCGCGTTGTCTTGGGGCGATCGGGGAAAGCGAGCGAACGTCACCAGGAATGGTGAGTACTCGGTGACTTGACTGGTGGCTGTGTTTAAAGCCCACCGGGCGGCAGCTAAGTGCTGGTCCCATTCATCGTGTCGGTGATTGACGGCGATCGCGAGTTTAGCTTTTAGGTCCCGGTGGCGTCTCTCCACCGGGTTGGCCTGCGGGTGGTATCTGGCCACGTTGAATAGTCGGAAGCCCATGGCTGTGGCGGTCTGTTGGAGAACCGCAGAGGTGAACTGCGGACCATTGTCGCACCTCACCACCTTTGGTGTGCCGTATCGGAGAAACACCTCTTCGATGAGTGTCCGTCCGATCGTCTCGGCTCTTGAGTCGCTGATCGGGAAGAGTTCCACGAATGCGGACGTGGTGTCGGATACGGACAAAATGTAATTGTTGCCTTTTGCCGTGGTGGGCATTGGTCCGACTATGTCAACGTTGAGGGTTTGGAATCGGGCTGGGATTTTTGGTGACGCGATTCCAGTGGTGTCAGCTTGGTTGCTGGGTTTGAATTTTTGGCATGCGGGACAGCTGATGATGAATGATCGGATGTCTCGGCGTAATCCCGGCCAGTAGTACTTTTCGGTGATTCTGGCCATGGTGGCCAGAATGCCTGGATGCCCGGCTTCTGGGGCGCAGTGGTTGTCTTTGAGTATTTTGCTTCGCATTGGGCGAGGGATGACCAGTCTGGGTTGTTCATCTATTATCGTGGAGAGGTGCCTGTAGAGTACGCCGCCGACGAGGTGGTAGCCTCTGTTGGTCGTGGCGTTGAACTCTATGCATCGAACTTCGGTATCTTGTTCAAGCGCTTTGATGAACCGAGCGCAAGATGGGTCATCGAGCTGCAGTTTTCTCATGTTTTCGGGTGAGAGAGGACCCTGGTCCAATGAGATTTGATGTATCAATACGACGGGCTCAGCTGGGCCCGACTGCCGAGAGAGCATGTCGGCCAGTTCGTTCAGTTTGCCTGGGATGTAGGCAACATCGAAGTTGTATTGCTGAATCTCCATGATCCAGCGGGCCAGTCGGCCCGTGGGTTGCTTGTTTTTGATGATTGCTCTCAACGGATTGTGGTCCGTGTGGACGACGAATACCATCCCTTCTAGGTAGCCTTTGAACCTTTTCACGGCCCATATAACTGCGAGGCATTCACGTTCGGTGGCCGAATAGTTTTGTTGCGCCGAGTTTAGGGTTTTTGAGGCGTACTCAATGACTTTGAGTCCTTCGTTGGTGTCTTGGGCCAGGAATGCCCCCACCGCACGGTTGCTGGCATCCGTGTAGAGGTGGAACCCTTTCGAGAAGTCTGGTTGAATGAGAACCGGGGCTTGAGTGAGCTTTTCTTTAAGAGTGTTGAATGCCGAGAGGCAATCGGTCCCGAACTCGAACGTCGCGCCTTTTTTTAGGAGAGCGTATAGTGGTGAGGCAATGGCGGCGAAGTTTTCAATGAACTTGCTGAACCACTTGCAAGACGCCAGGAACGACTGAAGCTGCTTTACGTCTTTGGGTGGTCGGATCTGGAGTATGGCGTCGACTTTTGCCGTGTTAGGAGTGATCCCTTCGGGTGAGATGACGTGTCCTAAGAATGATAGGGTGCTGCAAAAGAATTTGCATTTGTCCCGATTGATCCCGAATCGGGTTTCGCGGGCCATGCGGAAGGCTGCCTCAAGCTGGTCAAAATGTTCATCGAAAGTGCTATCGACGAGCGCTAGGTCGTCTTGATATGGTGTTGCGGACACCCCTTCGGCTTCGGACACCATCTTGTCAATTACCCTTTGACAATGTGCCGCGGAGTTGCGTGCTCCCATTGGCATCCTTGTATAACAGAACGTACCGAACGGCGTCACCGTGGTAAGGTACTTCTGGCATTCTGGTGCTACTGGTATTTGCCAGTAGCAGCTGGTGAGGTCCATGGATGACATGAACGGCTTTCCTTTCGTTTCGGCGACCAGTTGATCTATTCGAGGTAATGGGTAGTTGTCAGGGACTGTGACCTTGTTTAGGGCCCTGAAGTCCGTGACCATCCTCATGTCCTCTGAGTGAGGTTTCTTGACCAGCAACGAGGGTGCTGCCCATTCCGACACACAAGGTTTCAGGTGGCCATTTTCTAATAGTTTGTCGACGATATGTTTCATCTGTGCCCGCCGTTTGGGAGAGTTGGCCATGGGTTTGCATGCCTTTGGGGTGGCGCCGTCGATGATTGCGATCCTCTGGGGTTCGACTCTGGCAGGACCTGATGGCAGCTGAAAGATGTCCGCGTTATCACGAAGTAGCTGGTTGACCCGTTCTCTTTGGGTGTCTGTGAGTCCCTGGCCCTCGTCGGGGCGGAGATCCACGTTTGGGACCGTGATGTGCTGTGCTCGGATCGGCTGTGTCGCCTCCTCGGTTATGCGGGATTTGGAGAAGCCCCAGTCCCGTGCTTGGGGGATGAGGTTTATGCCTGCTTTGGACATAAAGTCCATGCCCATGATGATCGTGTCCAGTTCGAAAGCTGGAATTAGAGTGATGGGTGTGCGGATCGTGCGATCGCGTAGTTCGATCTCAACTTCGGCGCGATAGATTTCTGTGCCAGTGGGTATCTGGTCGGCCAAGATGACTTGGCTATGTGTTGGTTCCATTTCGACGCCTCTGCCCGTTAGAATCAGGAAGATGCCACGTCCGGCGATCGTGACGTTGGCCCCTGTATCAAAGAGGGCGGTTGTCTTAATGCCTTCGATGGCGCACACTGTGGTAATGAACTCCGGGTTGGAGATATGTACGTTGTTCGCTCGGACGACCCTAACGTGGGAGGTCCGTGTATCTGATTTCGTTTTATTGCCTTTATTGGGGCATGTCCACCGTGTGTGATCCATTGCTCCGCATTGCAGGCATCCTTTCGGGGGGTTCTGGTTGCCTTTCTCATGTGGGTCCTTCGATGCCGGCTTGTCGTTGCCCTTGTTGGAAGGCGAGTCAGCTTGTGATGCCTCTTTCGGGCGAGTGGGGCCCGAGGACTTGTAGTCTTTTTTGCGAGGTTGGTAGTCTCGCTGATCCCGGTGATTGCGGGAGTTGTAATGGCCTGGTGACCGACGACGTTGGTTGTTTCGCCTTGCCCCCCAGTGCCCTGCTCTGGTCTGAGTCTTTTCTCTCTTCAGTAGTTTTTTTTCAAGTTTTTCCAACGAGAAGACCTTGTCTATGGACATGTTGTTTTTGAGGTCTGAGTGGATCGCGTCAAATGTGGTGTTGATGCGTTCTTCCTCCGTTATTCTGCAGCTGAGGTTGGAGTACAGCGTATCCAGATAGGCCAGGAAGTCTGACACTGACTGTGTGGAGCCTTGAGTGGCATTCCGAATTTTGTCCTTGATAACCGAGTCTTCTTCTGGTTTGTCAAACGCGTGCTTGAGCTTGTGCATCGCGTCCTCGTATGAACGGAAGGATCGTACATTCTTGTACCACCAGTCGCGGGCTTTGTCCTCGAAGGAGTATCCCATGGCGAGTAGGGCGTCTTCCTGACGGACCTGGTTGCCAATGCGGACTTGCTCAAATTGAAAAGCCCATCCGTCAAAACCCTTCTTCCCGGGGACAAACGGTTTGATGTTTGAGAAGATTCTTTGTACTTTTGCCGGGGGTCTCGTGGGCCATGCTTTCTCGTCCTTGCGATTGGACTGGTGGTATCCCACCTTCTGCTTTCCTCTGTGATTGGATCCTGACGAAATGTTGAGGGGTAGAGGTGTCCACCCCTCCCTTCTCTTTTTTCGGCCGCTGCTGCGGCATTCGGGTTCCGAGCCGGAGTCGGAGGAGTCGTCCTCTAAAGTTCGGTCCTTTAAGAAGGAACGTGATCGGGCTCTGGCCGATCGCCTGACTGGAGTGCTGATGCCAGGTGAGGCATTTTTATTTTGGATTAGGGTTTTTAAGGCCGTCATGCGCACCTTTAAGTTGGAGTTTTCCTCTCGCTGAGAGGTGAGTTGGGCGTTCAGGTTGACCTGACTGGCCTCAAGCCGAGTGATTGTTTCATTTGCACGGGCTTCAGAAACCATGGATTGACTCTGCATATCTTGGACTAGCAGATTGGTTTGGTTGGTGAACCCTGCAAGTGCCGGGTGTAGTTGGCTGAGGGAAGCAATTTCTTCCGGAATGAGTATTCCGCCTCCGATGGTGGCCTCAACCTGTGGTGCGGGGTGCGCTCGGATAGGGGTGGAGATCATCGGAGTCCTGGTGTTCGAGCTTTGCTCTTGCATGGTCTCGAGAGGGTGGTTAGGTAAGAACCGAGTTGGGCGCCACATGTGAGGGTCGGGTCGTCAGAGCCGGGTCTCACGAGTGGGAGTTCGGGTGTCTTCCGATAGTCCCGATCGGATGGGATGTCTGATCACCTGAGTTTGTAAGTTGGGGTGCCCGATTGGCACGATCGGGTCGCGTTGATCGACTGAGTTTGACGCTAGTATATGGTTTAAAAGATAACAATGCACTTTATTCAGTTAAAAGCGAGCGTATGCTACAAAGTGGTTGCAACGATCTAGATAGGCAAAAACATGGATAGGGAGGGCTGTTGGCCGGCCGATTCAATCCGTTGCCGGAACTTGTGGTTAGACAAGTGATTGACTTTCAAGTCTTACCTTTTACAGGGCAAGGTCCAGGGAGGAAAGGAGGCTCGAGCAGCTCCAGGATTCGTGGACATCAGAGAAGTGAAGTTTCTGGTGAGTATCTGCTGCTTTTATATGTTTCCGCGTGAGAGTCCTGGTCACGTGGGCCAGGTCGCTGATGTTTCCCAGATGTGGTCGTACAATGGGAAGGAATTAAGTGTCTGCCCTGACTTAATCCCCCTCCATTGTTTCGGGGTACCGATTGTCGGGTCTTCTTGATGTTCGTTGCACTTGAGGAGATTGAGCTTGTCTCAGGGTCGGGTAAGGGCCCTGGGGCATGTTCAATATCTGGGTTTTGGGCATCTGGCGTGGGAACTGGGTCATGTCCTGGATTAGCGTGGTCTTAAGGTCCCCTTCTGGTCCTTGGGGCTATGCTAATTGATGCGGCCTGTGGATGTCGTGGGAGTGGGTTCGACTCACAAGCTCTCATTACATAAGGCTCTGTTAATTTCTTGTTTTGGCCAAAGTATACACTTACATTTTAATTTATGGAATTGTAGTTGTCGTCATTCGGTGGCACATTTTACTTTATGGCCTTGTAGTTGTCGTCATTCGGTAGCCAAATAGTGGCTGTCATCTGAATTAGTAATAGTCTGCATTTTTTGTTTTACTTAGGCCTATAACTACCACGTCTACTACGTCATTGTTTTCGGTGTTATGATTGTGCTAGGCAGTGCCGGATTAACCCATGTAGAGGCCCTAGGGCCATCGAAATCTCGGTTTTCCCCTTTGCACTTTGCAAATTATATCCTAACACGTTTTGAACAACACATCTTGATAAACCAATTTACTAAACAACACAAACATTGATAAACAATATACTGTAATATTATTAAACAAACATTTTTGATCCCTTGTCAAGGGGCCCCTAAAAGGCGTGGGGCCCATAGGCCGGTACCTACTTGGCCTAATGGGTAATCCGGCACTGGTTCTACATCTACCTCGGATAATCTTTTGGGCGGTTGCCACACTGGGCAAGATTCCCGCATACAAATCAGACTTCCTGTTGGACGGGGCCGCGCTGTAGAAGGAAACATCGCCATTTGACATCGTCTTCTGGGCTGAGGAGCCGTTGAAATGTTTAACCCGAGGTTCTCTGTTTTCTTGCATCAGCGCCTACAAGACCAATACGCAGAGAGCAGAGCAGCTGTTAAGGGCATGGTGTGGTTGAGTTGTGGGGATGAAGTCTTTGCAGGATCACAGGACTGCCACACAAATGGTAGCCCCTCTCGGTGGTTATAAATTCCAAAACAAATGCTTGGTCAGACAGCTTCTGACAGT
>JAQGBN010000060.1:0-12509 GCA_034698465.1 Tachypodoiulus niger | reverse complement strand
CATCATTCTTGAATAAATGATATGTTCTAGTAATTTAACAACAACTGAGGTGAGCGACACCGGTCGATAGTTACTTGAATTCTTAGTGCAGCCCTTTTTAAAGATTGGGCAGATATAAGCTGTCTTCCAGTCATTTGGAAGATTGCCTGAGTTAATTGATTGCTGAAAAATCTGTGCTAAAAATTGGTAAATAACCGGTGCTAACTTTTTAAGGACTTTTGGTGAAAGGTTATCAGGTCCCATGCATTTTTGTATAGATAACGAATCAAGAAGTGATCTGACACCCTCACTAGTAATGTGCACATTTTTCATTACTGAATCAGTAATAATTTCTAAATTAAATAATTTAGGATTTTCATTTACAAAAACTTCCTGAAACTGACAATTTAGTATTGCTGCTATTTCAGGACTATCAAAAGTCACTCTGCCCTCCTGACCAGCCAAGGCAGATATAAAATTAGGCTCTTTTCTCAGCGATTTAACATTTTTTTAGAAAAATTTCGGGTTTTGTTAGAAGGATTCGCCTAATTGGAGGTTTTTAAATTTTGAATGCTTATTAAAGATTAATTTCTTTAATTGTTGCCTTAAACTTTTAAATTTAACTTCTATGTTAGCCCTTTTTGTCTTTCGTAAGTTATTTCTAACCAGCCTCATCTTGCGCAAAGTGCGCCGAATTTCCGTGTTGTACCAAAATGGTTCTGAGCTGCTGTGGCTTAATTTCATAGGTATAAACTTGGAAATGCCTATTCAATAATACTTTTAAATATTTTTAAGTTACAATTAACATTCCTTTGAGAAGAGTTTTCCATTTGTATAAACAGGTTAGTGCCAACAAATTCCCTTAAGCTATCCCAATCAGCCTTACGATACTGGTAATACAACTTCCTGGGTATTAAAATTTTCAAAGGTGTAAGACCAAACTCAGCAATGATTAATTAGTAGTGATCTCCTATGCCAGATGCTGTGTTGACATTTAAAAATGATTTGGGAGAATTTGTAATTAATAGCTCAAGAATGGTATTTCCCCTAGTGGGTTTTTTATTTAATTGTTCTAGAGAGCGAGTTGCCAAGTACTCCTTAAACAATTTTGAATTTGATGCATACGGAGAGGAGGATACGTGGACATAGTTGTGACCTGCTCAATAAATTAATCACTAAATCTGGTTCGAAGCATCTAGACTGATGAATGTTCCCAATTGCATAAGAATTTGTAGTACTTATTGTATAAACGTTTTTGTTTGAATTTGTAATTTACCAATTTATTCAACGAAAAACAATTTAAACCTTATGACTAATAAGGCGCCATATGAACAATAAAATATTTAAAACACCTTGCAATTGCACATGTAATAATAAAATAATTAAATCACCGTTCGTAACCCAGAGATGGCCAGGAATGCAAACACGCTTCACATAAATCATAACAACATGGCGCTGAATCTTGATCCCACACAATGACAATTCAGCTACAAGTTCACGTCACATTTGCTCAACTTGTATTTCATGGATCGAATTATCCGCAATAAGCAAGACAACAAAGTTAATAGTTCGATTTAGCTAACAGTTTTCACAAAGCTCACCGCTCGACGATCGACGCTCACAATCCCATTCAAGCTAATTTTTGCACTATCACGTCCGCACAAGCACTCAGTCCAGTCTGACTCATGACGATGCAGCTCCAATGCAAGCTCAATGTTAGCATTCATTGCAAAATTCAATCAATATAGAAATGTCCATATCGGCGCTCGATGTGAATTCAATTTCTGATTGAGCAGCCAGACATCCGCTTCCTCAATACCATGCATCGTGGGTCACAAAGAACCCCGACCCTTAAAAGCACCACCAACTCCGTTGGTCGCCGAATTCGTTCCGTCTCACCCTCAGTGCAACGCATGCCACGTCACCTCTGAAAGAATGTTAGCATTCCCTAATTACGTAATGAAGCCCAAAACGTAACCTCATTAAAGTGCAAATACAGCCAGAAACCGCCACAAAAATGTGACCTGGCTTTGATTTGACCCTCGGACGACGAAGCGGGTCACAAGAGCCCCTTCCTTCCGGATCTTGACCCGACATCCAGAGTGCAGATCTACTTTTTAGGTAGCGATGGTAACCTGGGCCGTAGAGAATCCCTGGTGATGTTTATGTGCAGATGGACTGGTGACCCCAACTGACGTGTGCGCCGCAATGCCAACGTCGTGGTAACAGGAGACGCTGCTAAACCAGGCCGCAAGGACTTGCTGGAAACTGGACTGGAAGATGGAATCTGATGCAATCGGTGATGATGATGTTGTTGTTGTTGCAGCTGCGGTTGATGATAAGAGGCCTGCGCCGCAACTGGACGATCTGCAAGAATGCTTGGAGCCGCCGATAAACTTGCTTGGGATGGTAATGAAGCATCAGCCGCGGGTGGTTCCTCACCAGAAGTTGTTGATGCAGGATCACCCCGGTCCAGTTTCTGCTCCAGAGATGTGCCAAAGCACCTTACATGTCTCCATCGCATTTGCGGCTGCGAATAATCCCTCACAAGTCGCAACGGTGTGGCTGGATCTCTGGAGTCAATGTGATTGTCAACTGGAACCTCCAATTCAAAATTCAAAAGTGGTGCAACATAACCATCTGGGTCGAACTCTAAAAATGGTTTTAACTTAGATACATGAGCCGTAAAGGTGGATGCCGAATTACCCGCACATAACACGTAAGAGACATAATTTATGCACTGCACAACTACATACGGGCCTGAATAGGGAGGCTGTAATTTTGAACCAGAAGGCTGTATAGCAGCACTTCTGTATAGGACCTTATCCCCCACTGCAAAAGTAACATCCCTGTGGAGAGCATCATAGTATTTTGAATGTTTTGTTTTTGCATCAAGAATAAAATCATGCACCATATCCCTAACTTAAGTGAAGCCCGAAATTACAGATCTTCACTAAAGGTGTTCTATACCTAATGGCTTCCACTGATGGTGGAGCTAAATTTACAATTCGCGGCAGAGTACCGTATACCACAGTATAGGGCGAGGCATGAATAGAATATTTCACCATGGTGTTATATTGAAACAACACAAAGGGCAGCAACTTATCCCAATTTTAAGGATTATCCACTGCTAATTTGTGAAGAAGTTAAACTATTATTTTGACAGCAGCTTTAGCCTGACCATCGCACTGTGGATGATAAGCAGAAGTGTTTATTTTCTTTGTGTTTACAAGTTCTAGAAATTGCTTCAAGGATTTTGATAGAAAAGACTGATTTCTATCAGAAAGCAGTTTGCATGAAAATCCATACAGTAAACCTATCTTCTCTAGTAAAAACTAAGCTACAACGGGAGTTGTCATGTTTTCAGTCGGGATGGCCACTATGTACTTCGATAAATGATCAATTCCCACTAATATGTGTTTATTTCCCCTCTGAGTGACTGGGAAGCCTCGAACAAAATCTATTGCTAAGGTATGAAATAGTGCAGTTATTGAAAGAGATTCGAGAAAACCTGCTGGTTTCTTATTAGGTTTTTAAAAATATTGGCAGATCTTACAGTTTTTGACAAATGTGGTCACTTCTTCTTTAAGTTTGACCCAGTGATAGTACCTCCTTATTTTCTTAATTGTTTTCTCAGTTTAAAGACTTTCTCAGAGTCTTTGGCACTTAGATAAGTGAGCCAAGCATTTTTTTAAAAAGCCACAGATCATCCTCGCTGCACTTTACCAATTTCTCTGAAGGTGTTATTATTTTTTCCTCTATGTCCTTCGTTTGATGATTCTTTAATGTGTCATACTCGACAAACGAAGTGGACAAATTTACGTTTACTGTTTTTAAGCGGAAGAGGCAATCCACGTCTGCATGGCATTTACCATCTTTATAAACTATATTTAAATCACATTCCTGCAATAAAGCCACCCAGCGAGCAAGCTTCCCATGTGGGTCCTTCAAGGAAAAAAGATGACACAACGAGTGATGGTCGGTGTAAACAGTAAAAGGACGTCCGTCTAAGTACTTGTAAAACTTTTTTATCGCCCACAGGATGGAGTAACACTCCTTATGTGTTGTACTCCATCTCTGTTGTTCAGAAGTCAATGCTCGAGATGCGTAAGCAACGACATTCTCAACCCCCTGATCAGTCTGGGAAAGTATAGCACCTACAGCATAAGCACTTGCGTCAGTCTTCAGTATAATATATTTTTTAGGGATAAAAGGTTTAAGAATTGGTGGAGTTAGCAAACAAGCCTTTAGGTCTTCAAATTCTGCCTGAGTAATGTCATCCCAGTTCCATTTTGACTTTTGTTGTGTTAATGCTCAGAGATTCTTAGAGCTATCGCTAAAATTTGGTATAAATTACCGATAAAATGATAACGCTCCTAATAATTGTTTGATCTCTTTTGGTTTTGTAAGAATTTTTCAATTTTGTAAAATCAAAATATTTACTGGGTTAGGCAAAATAGAATAGCCATCAATTATGTGACAAAGGTACAAAATTGACTGCTGGAAAAACTTAAATTTCTCCACATTAATTAAAAGCTTGTATTTTCCAAGACAATCCAAGATCTGTCTCAAATGATTAAAATGATTATAATGTTTCTCATCGCCTTCTGAGTATACTCCCAGATCATCCTGAAACATTTTTGTGAACAATTGCAACAGGTCCTGAAAAATTTGATGCACTGTTCGCTGCATAATTTGACTCGCAGTACAAATGCCGAAAGGTTAGTAATTAAATTCGTACTGCGCGGCAGGAGTCACGATTGAAGTCTTGCATTTATCTTTGGGATAAAGTGGCAATTGCAGATAAGCTGCTTTTAGATCTATAACAGAAAAAACTTAGCTTTTTCTCATCTCATCCATTAAATTTTCCGGAATCGGAAGACGGAAGTTCTGTCTCACGACTACTTCGTTTAGTTTTTTAAAGTTTCCACATAACCTATGTTTCTTTGATCCATCTGAGGCTGCCTGTTCCACCAAAACAACAGGACATGCCCAGGGGAAAGAAGAAGGTGATATAATCCCTTCATCTAACCATACTTTACATTGTGGCCTAATAATGTCTCTATTTTATTCTGTTGTTGAATATGGATGGGACCATCTGTGTTTAGCTGAATTAGTCTCCAATTCGACAACAGGTAGTTCATAACCTTTATTATAATCAGAGGTTAATAGTTTTTTATAATGCTTTAATAAAGGAATAACTAAATCATATTCAACATTGTTAACTTGAGTGACATCTTCTCCCAAGATTTCATGATGGAGAAGTGCCTCCATATCTACCAAAACTGGTTCTTTCATATCCAATGAGAGATGCAAGACTTCATTTTTTTGTTACATGACCTGGGGTTCACCTAATCTATCAGCAAATAGTAAATTTAGAGTATTTTGATTTAAAACTATATTGCTGATCTGATGCGATGGAATTTTGGACTCATCCTGGACTAATTTTTTCGTCACTTGCTCCCTGAATGTCAATGAGTTTTCAACAAAGTTCATAGACACAACATTTTTACGCATAAAATCAATGCCTATTACAACCTGTTGTTTTATGTCTTCTAACACGTAAAATGTATGCAAAAATTCGTGCATCCTAATCAAGAATTTTAAGTCGGTTACGCCTTTCACGTGAAGGGGTCTACCATTGACCGCTCTTAATTTCACTAGTCTAAAACGAGTAACAGCATTTGCAGGCAATACAGATAGCGAAATTATAGAGACCTGACTGCCTGTATCAATAAGAGTTGGCAGGTTTGATCTTTAGTTAATGTTAATCTCTATTAAAAATAATGCCATTTCACTTTGAACGCATGTTGGAGGTATAACCATCAGGTGAGACCCCCAACATCCATGGTGGACCTGCCTATTCATTTCCCGAATTATTTTGTTGACAACTGTTGCTAGCCACGGGTGTCCTATTCGCCCTAGAGAAATTTCCACGATTTTGCTGATTCCCTCGAAAATTTCCTTTATAATTATTACGTCTACCATTTCCTCTATACGGTGGAGGTGCAGTATAGTTAAATGAGGTATCTAGGCATTTATAACATGTAGCTGCGGAATGTCCAGTTTTTTCACAGATCTGACATATCACTGGGACATATTGCGAATTTGCATTACCTAACTGGGCATTGGATCGCTGACTAATACTTGTACTGGGAACGTTTATAACGTGAGAAATTGTAAACGACTCTAATTTATTTTCTATTTCTTTGTTTTGTTTAGCAAAAGCTGCCGAAAGAACTTGCTGCACTTGATCTAAGGTAATATGGGCAGTGGTAGTGTCAACGTTACTCTTCTGTCTCATCTCAGCATCTTTGTCCAGAAGATACTGTAACAAAGTGTCTGTATTAAATTCGTCATTATATCGAAAAGAAACTGTCCAATTGTCTGAAAGTCCCATAATTATATGTTTTACAATTTGCTCTACTGATATTTTACTATCGTATTCCTTGCACAATTTAATTTTATCAAAGAAATACGTTTGAAGAATTTCACGATCAATTTCATACTTACGCGAAAAAAGTTTTATTTCGGGAGTATGATTTTTTTTATAATAAGGATATACCTTTTGCAAACTTCTTTTTAAGACGTCCAAATCCGTCTCATCACCCATAGCTGCGTGCCATGATAAAGCCTAGCCAGTTGAATAATTTGGAAAATACATAATTTTATTCGCATCTGTCCAGTTTGCTTGCTTTGCCGATTTCTCATAATTCTCTAAGAAAAGTTTTACATCTGTGTGAGATTCCCCAGAAAACTTATTTGGAAACAATAGTTGCGGCAAATATTTTTTTACAAGAGTTTTACGCGTCGCCATTTTTGTTTCCAAATCTGTCACCGGCGCGCTGCCTCGAATTTTTCTATCCAGAAATTTTGGTACAATCAGGAACGAATCTAGTGGGCCCCTAAAATTTTCTGGCAGTTTTTCCACGTTTCTAGGCGCTATCAAGCTCCCTTTTAAAACAGGGCCCTCCCAAAAACTGTGGGTAGACGCCTACTCCAAAAAGCTAAATTTTACCCCAAATAAAACCCACACAAATTTTCTGATTTTCGATGATCGTCACCACAACCACCAATAACCACCACAGCAACCACAATGCAACCTATGAAGCACAATATCAAAACCGTGTCGCACCGCTGTCATGTGCAAAAATCCGTATAACGCTACTTTCCACCCGAATGCTCATAAATACAAAGTTGATAGTTCAAAACTACAGTCGCAAAATCAAATCAATCGTTTAGCATTTAACATAAAAAAGTTTTTGAAAAAAGGTTTCGGCACCACTTGTGACCTGCTCAATAAATTAATCACTAAATCTGGTTCGCAGCATCTTGACTGATAAATGTTCTTAAATGCATAACAATTTGTAGTACTGATTGTATAAAGGTTTTTTTTGAATTTGTAATTTATCAATTTATTAAACGAAGAACAATTTAAACCTTATGACTAAAAAGGCGCCATATGAACAATAAAATATTAAAAACACTTTGCAATTGCACATGTAAGATTAAAATAATTAAATCACTGTTCGTAACCCAGAGATGGTCAGAAATGGAAACACGCTTTACATGAATCAAAACAACATGGCGCTTAATCTTGATCCCACACAATGACAATTCAGCAACAAGTTCACGTCACATTTGCTCAACTTGTATTTCATGGATCAAATTATCCGCAATCAGCAAGACAACAAAGTTAATAGTTCGATTTAGCTTACAGTTTTCACAAAGCTCACCGCTCGACGATCGACACTTACAATCCCATCCAAGCTAAATTCCGCACTATCACGTCCGCACAAGCACTCAGTCCAGTCGGACTCATGGCGATGCAGCTCCAATGCAAGCTCGATGTTAGCATTCATTGCAAAATCGAATCAATAAAGTAATGTCCATATCGACGCTCGATGTGAATTCAACCTCTGATTGAGCAGCCAGACATCCGCTTTCTTACCACCATGCATCGTGGGTCACAAAGAACCCCGACACTCAAGAGCATCACCAACTCCGTTGGTCGCCGAATTCGTTTTGTCCCACCCTCAGTGCAACGCATGCCAAGTCACCTCTGAAAAAATGTTAACATTCCCTTATTACATAATGAAGCCCATTACGCAACCTTATTGCTGCGCAATTACAGCCAAAAACCACTACAAAAATGTAACCTCACTTCGATTTAACCCTCGGACGACAAAGCGGGTCACATAATTATCCCAGTCAATACCAGGAAAGTTAAAGTCACCTTTGATAATAATTGGAGGGTTAGTATTTTTGCTAAATAATGGTACTACATGCCACTAATTCACAGTTGGTCTCCATCAAGTTTTACCTGACAGAAGGCAATAAATACACCACCATAACTATCTGCTCTGTCCCTTCAATAAACGGTAAAATTACTAGGAAAGACTTTTGCATTAGCAATTTCATCAGTTAACCATGACTCAGATCCCAAAATAACGTCTGCGCCAAGTAATTCAACTGCCTCTTTAAATTTGAGGGATTTGTTTTTGATGCTCTAGCAATTAACAATCATTACATTTAAACCATTAAGCTGCCCTCTTTCACACTGTATGTTAAGATTTACAGGCAAATTAATTTTTTCTAGTTTCACTGACCAAGTCCTGCGGTACACCCAGCGAGAAAAGAACCAGGCACAGACTTTACCTCCTGAGTGAGATGGAGACCATCATGTGAGTAGTACCTCTCATGATTCTCAAGCAGTTCCTGAGAGGCATCAACACACACGATGCCCTCCCATTGACAGAAGACCAAAATCTCCCGTGCAAACGGCAGCACCCTATTGGGAAACCAGCTAAGCTTCTATATCCACGGTCAAAGGTCAAGGTTTTATTTTAATTATTTCGTCTCATCTCAAATTTTCTGGACATTTTTCTGTAATTTTTTGTATCAAGGTAAGCACTGCATGTGTTTTATATACTTTAACATATATTTTTGTTGTGTAACTAATTATGAATGTAAATATTAGTAAAAGTGTGCACAATATGTTAATAATTGATAAAAGTTAACTGATTCTTTATTAATGATTTCATCATATCTTGCCTTTACTCTACAATTGAATAAAATATATTAACAATATTTAAATAACATCTTTTTACTGTATTTTTGTAAGTTTATGTTAACAAACTTATTATACAATTAAAAACAAAACTTTACATTGCGTAATGTAAAGTGCTTAAGTATTATATAAAAGTCAAAGTTTTTTTAAATTATTTATTCTTATCTGCAATTTTCTGTATTAAGCTAAGCACTACAAGTGTCTCTTAAAGTATACTATATATGTTTGTCTTAAACCTTATATTGTGTAAAAATATTATTTAAAGAGTGCACTTTTAATTTAGAATTGTTAAAAGTTTAAAGAATCTTTAATTATTATTTCAGTATATTTTTAATGTTTTCTACGATTAAATCTAATATATTTTTTTAGGTTTAAACCACATCTTTATGTCATATTTTTTTAAGGTTACTTAAGAAACTTATTATACAATTGAACACAGCTTTAAACGTTGTGTAAGTACTTAAGTATTATATAAAGGTCAAAGGTTTTATTTTAATTATTTCGCCTCATCTCGAATTTTCTGTACATTTTTTTTGTAATTTTTTGTATTAAGGTTAGCACTACATGTGCATATTATGGTGTAACAAATATGTTTGTTTTTTAGGTTATTATGCACAAAAATATTAATTTAAGTGTGAACATTATTTTAATAATTGCTTAAAGTTTAATGATTCTTTAATAATGATTTGACCATATCATGCATTTTCTTGACAGTAAACTATCATAATTCTTAGTAGTTTTTTTACATTTTATTACAATACTCTTAAAAAGTTTATTATTTTAAACTTATTATACAATTAAAAACAGAACTGTACGTTGTGTAAGTGCTTAAGTATTATACAAACGTCAAAGGTTTTATTTTAATTATTTTGTCTTATCTCGATTTTTCTGTACATTTTTTCTGTAATATTTTTTATTATGGTTAGCACTACATGTGTCTTTCATAGTTAAACAGATAAATTTATCTGGTACCTTATTAAGCTTAAAAAATTTAATTAAAGTGTGCACATTATATTAAGAATTGTTAAAAGTTAAATGATTCTTTAATAATGATTTCATCATATCTGGCATTTACTCTTTAATTTAATATAATATATTTGATAGGTTAAAACCACATCTGTGTACCATAATTTAATAAATGTTTATGTTTTAAAACTTAGTATACAATATAAAACAGACCTATAAGTTGTGTAAGTGCATAAGTATTATACAAAGGTCAGAGGTTTTATTTTATTTATTTCATCTTATCTTGAATTTTCTGTTGTTTTTTTAGTAATTTTTTGTATAAAGATTAACACCACATGTGTCATATATAGTGTAACAGATATATTTGTCTTCAACCTTATTAAGAGACAAACATATTATTTTAAGTGTGCACAATATGTTTATTATTGCTAAAAGTAAACTGATTCTTTAATAATGATTTAATCTCATTTTGCCTTTACTCTTCAATAAAATATAATATATTTATAATGTTAAATTTACATCTATTTGCAGTTATTAAAAAGTGTTTATGTTTTAAAACTTATTATACATTATAAAACAGACCTATAAGTTTTGTAGGTGCTTAAGTATTATACAAAGGTCAAAGGTTTTGTTTTGATTATTTTGTCTTATCTCAAATTTTCTGTGCATGTTTTCAGTAGTTTTTTGTATCAAGGTAACCTTTACATGTGTATTTCATAGTTAAACAGATAAATTTGTCTTAACCTAATTTAGCGTAAAAAATATTAGTTAAAGTGTGCACATTATATTAACAATAGTTAAAAGTTAAATGATTCTTTCATAATAATTTTATCATATCTTGCCTTCACTCTACAATTAAATAAAATATATATGAAAGGTTTAAACCACATCTGTTATCAATATTTACATAAATGTTTATGTTTTAAAAACTTTATATACAATATAAAACAGACCTATAAGTGTTTAAGTGCTTAAGTATTATACAAAGGTCAAAGGTTGTATTTTAATTATTTAATCTAATTAAAAATTTTCTGTATATCTTTTCTGTAATTTTTTGTATTAGTATAAGCACTACATGAGTATTATATAATTAAACATATATGTTTGTTGTTAAACTAATTATGCATGAAAATATCAGTTAAAGTTTGAACAATATGTTAATAATTGCTAAAAGTTAATTGATTATTTATTAATGATTTCATTATATCTTGCCTTTACTCCACAATTAAACATAATATATTTACAACATTTAAATTAAATTTTGTAACTTTATTTTTAGATGGTTAATGTTAACAAACTAATTATACAAATAAAAACAGAACTTTACATTGTGTAAGTGTTTAGGTATTATATAAAGGTCAAAGGGTTTATTTTAATTATTTTGTCTTATCTCGAATTTTCTGGACGTTTTTCTGTATTTTTTTATTACGGAAGCACTGCATGTGTCTTATATAGTTAAACAGATACATTTGTTTTAAACTTCATTAAGCATAAAAAATCTCAGTTAAGGTCTGCCTATTATATTAAGAATTGTTTAAAACTGAATGATTTTATAATAATGATTTTATCATATCTTGTATTTACTTAACAATTATATATATTATATTTAAAAATGTTAAAACCACATATGTTTACCATATTTTGATAAATGTTTATGTTTTAAAACTTATTATGCAATATAAAACAGACCTATAAGTTGTGTAAGTGCTTAAGTATTTTACAAAGGTCCAAAATTTTATTTTAATTATTCCGTCTTATCTTAAATATTCTGTCCATCTTTACAAACAATTTTGTATTAAGGTTAGCACAACATGTTTATTTCATATTTTAACAGATATATTTGTCTTTAACCTTATTAAGCATGAAAAACATTATTTTAATTGTGCACATTATATTAAGAATTGTTAAAAGGTTAATGATTCTTTTATAATGAACTCATCATATCTTGCTTTCACTCTTTAATTAAATATAATATATTTACAACATTTAAATTACATCTTTTAAATATATTTTTGTAAAATTATGTTAACAAACTTATTATACAATTAAAACAGAACTTTACATTGCGTAAGTGTTTTGGTATTATATGAAGGTCGAAGGTTTTATTTTAATTATTTTGTCTCATCTAGAATTTACTAGACATTTTTCTGTAATTTTTTGTATCAAGGTCAGCAATGCATGTGTTTTATATAGTTTAACATATATATTTGTTGTATAACTAATTATGCATAAAAATATTAGTTAAAGTATGCACAATATGTTAATAATTGCTTAAAGTTAACTGATTCTTTAATAATGATTTTATCATATCTTGCCTTTGCTCTACAACAAAATATAATATATTTTTAAGGTTAAAACCACATCTGTTTACTATATTAAATATTTTTTTATGTTTTAAAACTTATTAAACAACATATAACAAACCTATAAATTGTGTAAGTGCTTAAGTATTATACAAAGGTCAAAGGTTTTATTTTAATTATTTCGTTTTATC